>NW_025552987.1:0-36796 GCF_020424385.1 Procambarus clarkii | reverse complement strand
CACCACAGGGAGACAGACACCACAGGGAGACAGACACCACAGGGAGACAGACACCACAGGGAGACAGACACCACAGGGAGACAGACACCACAGGGAGACAGACACCACAGGGAGACAGACACCACAGGGAGACAGACACCACAGGGAGACAGACACCACAGGGAGACAGACACCACAGTCAGACACCACAGGGAGACAGACACCACAGGGAGACAGACACCACAGGGAGACAGACACCACAGGGTGACAGACACCACAGGGAGACAGACACCACAGGGTGACAGACACCACAGGGTGACAGACACCACAGGGAGACAGACACCACAGGGAGACAGACACCACAGGGAGACAGACACCACAGGGAGACAGACACCACAGGGAGACAGACACCACAGGGTGACAGACACCACAGGGTGACAGACACCACAGGGTGACAGACACCACAGGGAGACAGACACCACAGGGGAGACAGACACCACAGGGAGACAGACACCACAGGGACAGACACACCACAGGGAGACAGACACCACAGGGAGACAGACACACCACAGGGAGACAGACACCACAGGGAGACAGACACCACAGGGAGACAGACACCACAGGGAGACAGACACCACAGGACAGACAGACACCACAGGGAGACAGACACCACAGGGAGACAGACACCACAGGGAGACAGACACCACAGGGAGACAGACACCACAGGGAGACAGACACCACAGGGAGACAGACACCACAGGGAGACAGACACCACAGGGAGACAGACACCACAGGGAGACAGACACCACAGGGAGACAGACACCACAGGGAGACAGACACCACAGGGAGACAGACACCACAGGGAGACAGACACCACAGGGAGACAGACACCACAGGGAGACAGACACCACAGGGAGACAGACACCACAGGGAGACAGACACCACAGGGAGACAGACACCACAGGGAGACAGACACCACAGGGAGACAGACACCACAGGGAGACAGACACCACAGGGTGACAGACACCACAGGGTGACAGACACCACAGGGAGACAGACACCACAGGGAGACAGACACCACAGGGAGACAGACACCACAGGGAGACAGACACCACAGGGAGACAGACACCACAGGGAGACAGACACCACAGGGACAGACACCACAGGGAGACAGACACCACAGGGAGACAGACACCACAGGGACAGACAGGGACACCACACAGGGAGACAGACACCACAGGGAGACAGACACCACAGGGAGACAGACACCACAGGGAGACAGACACCACAGGGAGACAGACACCACAGGGAGACAGACACCACAGGGAGACAGACACCACAGGGAGACAGACACCACAGGGAGACAGACACCACAGGGAGACAGACACCACAGGGAGACAGACACCACAGGGAGACAGACACCACAGGGAGACAGACACCACAGGGAGACAGACACCACAGGGAGACAGACACCACAGGGAGACAGACACCACAGGGAGACAGACACCACAGGGAGACAGACACCACAGGGAGACAGACACCACAGGGAGACAGACACCACAGGGAGACAGACACCACAGGGACACCACAGGGACAGACACCACAGGGACACCACAGAGACACAGAACCACAGGGAGACAGACACCACAGGGAGACAGACACCACAGGGAGACAGACACCACAGGGAGACAGACACCACAGGGAGACAGACACCACAGGGAGACAGACACCACAGGGAGACAGACACCACAGGGAGACAGACACCACAGGGAGACAGACACCACAGGGAGACAGACACCACAGGGAGACAGACACCACAGGGAGACAGACACCACAGGGAGACAGACACCACAGGGAGACAGACACCACAGGGAGACAGACACCACAGGGAGACAGACACCACAGGGAGACAGACACCACAGGGAGACAGACACCACAGGGAGACAGACACCACAGGGAGACAGACACCACAGGGAGACAGACACCACAGGGAGACAGACACCACAGGGAGACAGACACCACAGGGAGACAGACACCACAGGGAGACAGACACCACAGGGAGACAGACACCACAGGGAGACAGACACCACAGGGAGACAGACACCACAGGGAGACAGACACCACAGGGAGACAGACACCACAGGGAGACAGACACCACACCACAGGGAGACAGACACCACAGGGAGACAGACACCACAGGGAGACAGACACCACAGGGAGACAGACACCACAGGGAGACAGACACCACAGGGTGACAGACACCACAGGGTGACAGACACCACAGGGAGACAGACACCACAGGGAGACAGACACCACAGGGAGACAGACACCACAGGGAGACAGACACCACAGGGTGACAGACACCACAGGGAGACAGACACCACAGGGTGACAGACACCACAGGGAGACAGACACCACAGGGAGACAGACACCACAGGGTGACAGACACCACAGGGAGACAGACACCACAGGGAGACAGACACCACAGGGAGACAGACACCACAGGGAGACAGACACCACAGGGTGACAGACACCACAGGGAGACAGACACCACAGGGAGACAGACACCACAGGGAGACAGACACCACAGGGAGACAGACACCACAGGGAGACAGACACCACAGGGAGACAGACACCACAGGGAGACAGACACCACAGGGAGACAGACACCACAGGGAGACAGACACCACAGGGAGACAGACACCACAGGGAGACAGACACCACAGGGAGACAGACACCACAGGGTGACAGACACCACAGGGAGACAGACACCACAGGGAGACAGACACCACAGGGAGACAGACACCACAGGGAGACAGACACCACAGGGAGACAGACACCACAGGGAGACAGACACCACAGGGAGACAGACACAGACACAGGGAGACAGACACCACAGGGAGACAGACACCACAGGGAGACAGACACCACAGGGAGACAGACACCACAGGGAGACAGACACCACAGGGAGACAGACACCACAGGGAGACAGACACCACAGGGAGACAGACACCACAGGGAGACAGACACCACAGGGAGACAGACACCACAGGGAGACAGACACCACAGGGAGACAGACACCACAGGGAGACAGACACCACAGGGAGACAGACACCACAGGGTGACAGACACCACAGGGAGACAGACACCACAGGGAGACAGACACCACAGGGAGACAGACACCACAGGGAGACAGACACCACAGGGAGACAGACACCACAGGGAGACAGACACCACAGGGAGACAGACACCACAGGGAGACACACACCACAGGGAGACAGACACCACAGGGAGACAGACACCACAGGGAGACAGACACCACAGGGAGACAGACACCACAGGGTGACAGACACCACAGGGAGACAGACACCACAGGGAGACAGACACCACAGGGAGACAGACACCACAGGGAGACAGACACCACAGGGACAGACACCACAGGGAGACAGACACCACAGGGAGACAGACACCACAGGGTGACAGACACCACAGGGTGACAGACACCACAGGGTGACAGACACCACAGGGTGACAGACACCACAGGGTGACAGACACCACAGGGTGACAGACACCACAGGGAGACAGACACCACAGGGTGACAGACGCCACACCAAAGGGTGACAGACACCACAGGGTGACAGACACCACAAGGTGACAGACACCAAAGGGAGACACACACCACAGGGAGACAGACACCACAGGGTGACAGACACCACAGGGTGACAGACACCACAGGGTGACAGACACCACAGGGAGACAGACACCACAGGGTGACAGACACCACAGGGAGACAGACACCACAGGGAGACAGACACCACAGGGAGACAGACACCACAGGGAGACAGACACCACAGGGAGACAGACACCACAGGGAGACAGACACCACAGGGAGACAGACACCACAGGGAGACAGACACCACAGGGAGACAGACACCACAGGGAGACAGACACCACAGGGAGACAGACACCACAGGGAGACAGGGAGACACCACAGGGAGAGAGACACCACAGGGAGAGAGACACCACAGGGAGAGAGACACCACAGGGAGAGAGAGACCACAGGGAGACAGACACCACAGGGAGACAGACACCACAGGGAGACAGACACCACAGGGAGACAGACACCACAGGGAGACAGACACCACAGGGAGACAGACACCACAGGGAGACAGACACCACAGGGAGACAGACACCACAGGGAGACAGACACCACAGGGAGACAGACACCACAGGGAGACAGACACCACAGGGAGACAGACACCACAGGGAGACAGACACCACAGGGAGACAGACACCACAGGGAGACAGACACCACAGGGAGACAGACACCACAGGGAGACAGACACCACAGGGACACCACCACAGGGAGACAGACACCACAGGGAGACAGACACCACAGGGAGACAGACACCACAGGGAGACAGACACCACAGGGAGACACACACCACAGGGAGACAGACACCACAGGGAGACAGACACCACAGGGAGACAGACACCACAGGGAGACAGACACCACAGGGAGACAGACACCACAGGGAGACAGACACCACAGGGAGACAGACACCACAGGGAGACAGACACCACAGGGAGACAGACACCACAGGGAGACAGACACACAGGGAGACACACACCACAGGGTGACAGACACCACAGGGACAGACACAGACACCACAGGGTGACAGACACCACAGGGTGACAGACACCACAGGGTGACAGACACCACAGGGAGACAGACACCACAGGGAGACAGACACCACAGGGAGACAGACACCACAGGGAGACAGACACCACAGGGAGACAGACACCACAGGGAGACAGACACCACAGGGAGACAGACACCACAGGGAGACAGACACCACAGGGTGACAGACACCACAGGGAGACAGACACCACAGGGAGACAGACACCACAGGGTGACAGACACCACAGGGTGACAGACACCACAGGGAGACAGACACCACAGGGAGACAGACACCACAGGGAGACAGACACCACAGGGAGACAGACACCACAGGGAGACAGACACCACAGGGAGACAGACACCACAGGGAGACAGACACCACAGGGAGACAGACACCACAGGGAGACAGACACCACAGGGAGACAGACACCACAGGGAGACAGACACCACAGGGAGACAGACACCACAGGGAGACAGACAGGGAGACCACAGGGAGACACACGCCACAGGGAGACAGACGCCACAGGGAGACAGACACCACAGGGAGACAGACACCACAGGGAGACAGACACCACAGGGTGACAGACACCACAGGGAGACAGACACCACAGGGAGACAGACACCACAGGGAGACAGACACCACAGGGAGACAGACACCACAGGGAGACAGACACCACAGGGAGACAGACACCACAGGGAGACAGACACCACAGGGAGACAGACACCACAGGGAGACAGACACCACAGGGAGACAGACACCACAGGGAGACAGACACCACAGGGAGACAGACACCACAGGGAGACAGACACCACAGGGAGACAGACACCACAGGGAGACAGACACCACAGGGAGACAGACACCACAGGGAGACAGACACCACAGGGAGACAGACACCACAGGGAGACAGACACCACAGGGAGACAGACACCACAGGGAGACAGACACCACAGGGTGACAGACACCACAGGGAGACAGACACCACAGGGAGACAGACACCACAGGGAGACAGACACCACAGGGAGACAGACACCACAGGGAGACAGACACCACAGGGAGACAGACACCACAGGGAGACAGACACCACAGGGAGACAGACACCACAGGGTGACAGACACCACAGGGAGACAGACACCACAGGGAGACAGACACCACAGGGAGACAGACACCACAGGGAGACAGACACCACAGGGAGACAGACACCACAGGGAGACAGACACCACAGGGAGACAGACACCACAGGGAGACAGACACCACAGGGAGACAGACACCACAGGGAGACAGACACCACAGGGAGACAGACACCACAGGGAGACAGACACCACAGGGAGACAGACACCACAGGGAGACAGACACCACAGGGTGACAGACACCACAGGGACACCACAGACAGACACCACAGGGAGACAGACACCACAGGGAGACAGACACCACAGGGAGACAGACACCACAGGGAGACAGACACCACAGGGAGACAGACACCACAGGACAGACACCACAGGGAGACAGACACCACAGGGAGACAGACACCACAGGGTGACAGACACCACAGGGAGACAGACTCCACAGGGAGACAGACACCACAGGGTGACAGACACCACAGGGAGACAGACACCACAGGGAGACAGACACCACAGGGAGACACACCACAGGGAGACAGACACCACAGGGAGACAGACACCACAGGGTGACAGACACCACAGGGAGACAGACACCACAGGGACAGACAGACACCACAGGGAGACAGACACCACAGGGAGACAGACACCACAGGGACAGACACCACAGGGAGACAGACACCACAGGGAGACAGACACCACAGGGAGACAGACACCACAGGGAGACAGACACCACAGGGAGACAGACACCACAGGGAGACAGACACCACAGGGAGACAGACACCACAGGGACAGACAGACACCACAGGGAGACAGACACCACAGGGAGACAGACACCACAGGGAGACAGACACCACAGGGACAGACAGACACCACAGGGAGACAGACACCACAGGGAGACAGACACCACAGGGACAGACACCACAGGGAGACAGACACCACAGGGGAGACAGACACCACAGGGAGACAGACACCACAGGGTGACAGACACCACAGGGAGACAGACACCACAGGGAGACAGACACCACAGGGAGACAGACACCACAGGGAGACAGACACCACAGGGAGACAGACACCACAGGGTGACAGACACCACAGGGAGACAGACACCACAGGGTGACAGACACCACAGGACAGACACAGACACCACAGGGAGACAGACACCACAGGGAGACAGACACCACAGGGAGACAGACACCACAGGGAGACAGACACCACAGGGAGACAGACACCACAGGGAGACAGACACCACAGGGAGACAGACACCACAGGGTGACAGACACCACAGGGTGACAGACACCACAGGTTGACAGACACCACAGGGAAACAGACACCACAGGGAGACAGACACCACAGGGAGACAGACACCACAGGGTGACAGACACCACAGGGAGACAGACACCACAGGGAATGACACACCACAGATAGACACACACCACAGGGTGACAGACACCACAGGGAATGACACACCACAGATAGACACACACCACAGGGTGACAGACACCACAGGGAGACAGACACCACAGGGAATGACACACCACAGATAGACACACACCACAGGGTGACAGACACCACAGGGAGACAGACACCACAGGGAGACAGACACCACAGGGTGACAGACACCACAGGGAGACAGACACCACAGGGTGACAGACACCACAGGGTGACAGACACCACAGGGTGACAGACACCACAGGGTGACAGACACCACAGGGAGACAGACACCACAGGGAGACAGACACCACAGGGTGACAGACACCACAGGGTGACAGACACCACAGGGAGACAGACACCACAGGGAGACAGACACCACAGGGAGACAGACACCACAGGGAGACAGACACCACAGGGAGACAGACACCACAGGACAGACACCACAGACAGACACCACAGGGAGACAGACACCACAGGGAGACAGACACCACAGGGAGACAGACACCACAGGGAGACAGACACCACAGGGAGACAGACACCACAGGGAGACAGACACCACAGGGAGACAGACACCACAGGGTGACAGACACCACAGGGAGACAGACACCACAGGGTGACAGACACCACAGGGTGACAGACACCACAGGGAGACAGACACCACAGGGAGACAGACACCACAGGGAGACAGACACCACAGGGAGACAGACACCACAGGGAGACAGACACCACAGGGAGACAGACACCACAGGGAGAGAGACACCACAGGGAGAGAGACACCACAGGGAGACAGACACCACAGGGAGACAGACACCACAGGGAGACAGACACCACAGGGAGACAGACACCACAGGGAGACAGACACCACAGGGAGACAGACACCACAGGGAGACAGACACCACAGGGAGACAGACACCACAGGGAGACAGACACCACAGGGAGACAGACACCACAGGAGACACACACACACAGGGAGACAGACACCACAGGGAGACAGACACCACAGGGTGACAGACACCACAGGGAGACAGACACCACAGGGAGACAGACACCACAGGGAGACAGACACCACAGGGAGACAGACACCACAGGGAGACAGACACCACAGGGAGACAGACACCACAGGGAGACAGACACCACAGGGAGACAGACAGACAGACACCACAGGGAGACAGACACCACAGGGAGACAGACACCACAGGGTGACAGACACCACAGGGTGACAGACACCACAGGGTGACAGACACCACAGGGAGACAGACACCACAGGGAGACAGACACCACAGGGAGACAGACACCACAGGGTGACAGACACCACAGGGAGACAGACACCACAGGGTCACAGACACCACAGGGTGACAGACACCACAGGGTGACAGACACCACAGGGAATGACACACCACAGGGATACACACACCACAGGGTGACAGACACCACAGGGAGACAGACACCACAGGGAATGACACACCACAGGGTGACACACACCACAGGGTGACAGACACCACAGGGAGACAGACACCACAGATAGACACACACCACAGGGTGACAGACACCACAGGGAGACAGGCACCACATGGTGACAGACGCCACACCAAAGGGTGACAGACACCACAGGGTGACAGACACCACAGGGTGACAGACACCACAGGGAGACACACACCACAGGGAGACACACACCACAGGGTGACAGACACCACAGGGTGACAGACACCACAGGGTGACAGACACCACAGGGTGACAGACACCACAGGGAGACAGACACCACAGGGAGACAGACACCACAGGGAGACAGACACCACAGGGAGACAGACACCACAGGGAGACAGACACCACAGGGAGACAGACACCACAGGGAGACAGACACCACAGGGAGACACACCACAGGGAGACACACGCCACAGGGAGACAGACACCACAGGGAGACAGACGCCACAGGGTGACAGACACCACAGGGAGACAGACACCACAGGGTGACAGACACCACAGGGAGACAGACACCACAGGGAGACAGACACCACAGGGAGACAGACACCACAGGGAGACAGACACCACAGGGAGACAGACACCACAGGGAGACAGACACCACAGGGAGACAGACACCACAGGGAGACAGACACCACAGGGAGACAGACACCACAGGGAGACAGACACCACAGGGAGACAGACACCACAGGGAGACAGACACCACAGGGAGACAGACACCACAGGGAGACAGACACCACAGGGACAGACACAGACACCACAGGGAGACAGACACCACAGGGAGACAGACACCACAGGGAGACAGACACCACAGGGAGACAGACACCACAGGGAGACAGACACCACAGGGAGACAGACACCACAGGGAGACAGACACCACAGGGAGACAGACACCACAGGGAGACAGACACCACAGGGAGACAGACACCACAGGGAGACAGACACCACAGGGAGACAGACACCACAGGGAGACAGACACCACAGGGAGACAGACACCACAGGGAGACAGACACCACAGGGAGACAGACACCACAGGGAGACAGACACCACAGGGAGACAGACACCACAGGGAGACAGACACCACAGGGAGACAGACACCACAGGGAGACAGACACCACAGGGAGACAGACACCACAGGGAGACAGACACCACAGGGAGACAGACACCACAGGGAGACAGACACCACTCAAGGGAGTACAGATTCAGGCTCTTTAGTCGGTCCCAATAGTTTAGATGTTTTACTGAGTGGATTCTAGCAGTAAAGAATCTCTGCACGCTCTCCAGGTCAGCAATTTCTCCAGCTTTGATAGGGGCTGTCTTTGTGCAGCAGTACTCCACTCTAGAGAGCACAAGCGTTTTGAAAAGTATCATCATCAGTATAGCATCTCTAGTGTGAAAAGTTCTTGTTATCCAACCTGTCATTTTTCTTGCAGTTGTGACAGCTACTTTATTATGTTCTTTAAAGGTAAGGTCTTCCGACATGAGTACACCCAGATCCTTTACATTGCCTTTTCGTTCTATGTTATGATTTGCCTGAGTTTTGTACGTGGTTTCCGTTTTTATATTTTCATTTTTTCCGAAGCGCATGAGCTGGAACTTATCTTCGTTAAACACCATATTATTTTCTGTAGCCTATAGAAAGACCTGATCTACATCTGATTGGAGGTTTGCCGTGTCCTCTATGTTGCCTACTCTCATGAAGATCCTAGTGTCATCTGCAAAGGATGATACAGTGCTATAGGTTGTGTTCTTGTCTATGTCCGATATGAGGATGAGAAAAAGTACAGGAGCAAGCACAGTACCCTGGGGGACTGAGCTCTTCACGGCTGATGGGCTGGATTCTATTTTGTTGCCTATTACACATTGGGTTCTGTTGGTCAGGAAATTGTAGATCCATCTGCCTATTTTTCCGGTAAGTCCTTTTGAACGCATTTTATGTGCAATAACACCATGGTCACATTTATCAAAAGCTTTTGCGAAATCTGTGTAAATTACATCAGCATTTTGTTTGTCTTCCATAGCATCTAATGCCATATCATAGTGGTCCAGCAACTGCGAAAGGCAAGAGCACCCTGTTCTGAAACCATGTTGTGTGGGGTTATGGAGTTGCTGTGATTCCATGTATTTTGTGATCTTACTTCTTAGCACTCTCTCAACATATTTTATGATGTGCGATGCTAGTGCTATCGGTCTGTAATAGGGAGGGAGACACATCATAGGAAGACACACACTACAGGGAGACACACACCACAGGGAGACAGACACCACAGGGAGACAGACACCGCAGGGAGACAGACACAACAGGGAGACAGTCACCACAGGGAGACAGACACCACAGATAGACTCACACCACAGGGAGACAGTCACCACAGGGAGACAGCCACCACAGGGAGACAGCCACCACAGGGAGACAGCCACCACAGGGAGACAGCCACCACAGGGAGACAGCCACCACAGGGAGACAGCCACCACAGGGAGACAGCCACCACAGGGAGACAGCCACCACAGGGAGACAGCCACCACAGGGAGACAGCCACCACAGGGAGACAGCCACCACAGGGAGACAGACACCACAGGGAGACAGACACCACAGGGAGACAGCCACCACAGGGAGACAGCCACCACAGGGAGCGGTACTGGTGGTGGAGGACAAACAGACGCCCCGTCGCTCTGTGTGTCGGGGAGATCAATGCCTCATTGTTCTCTACTTCACAAACATTTCCATTTATATGCGAGTGACGGCCAACACAAAGTCGACACCTAATTGAATGTGTTTTTGTGTGTGAGTTGTTGCTGTGTTGAGGTATTATGGCAGGAGTGTTTTGTTTGTGTTCCTTGTTCCTGGTTAGTAATGATCGCGCCTGCCTTTGTTGCCATCTGTCTCTATTCTTTCTTTTCCGTGTACTAAGCTTTTATTGAGAAAAGTGACCAAATGCTCGTTAATACGGCCGCCGAACCCTCCGTTTATGGCAGTCCGTCCTCTGACTGGGCTCGTTCAAGCGGCGGTATGACCGCAGACACGCATTCATCAATGTTATTACGCTGCGTATTTAAAATTGTTATTTTCTCAAAATAAAATTAATATTAGTCTGAATTGTGTGTATAATTAGGCCTAGATTAGCTTTGATTAGGTATTGATGTTATGTTTACATTTATTTATAATTTTAGCGCGTGAATGATGTATTTACAGTGGTGGGATTCGAACCAGGACGCCGGTGCAGCACTTCCTTTTTTGAACGCGTATCTTATTTAACGATTCTCTACGTATTGCAAATTTAAATATTTGCCAATCGAACCTTAAACACGTAGCCTAATTTAACCAAAGACTATATACACACACTTATAACCTTTATATGATCAAATTAATATATACCTGAGAAAAAAGCATTATCAAGAACACGATATCAATTGATGAATGTGTCTTAAGAGGTGGACAGTTACAGAACATCGCTGGAGGATGGATCCCCGAACCATCCAGGAGCCCCAGCTGGTCACGTCTTAAGACCTAGGAGCCCCAGCTGGTCACGTCTTAAGACCTAGGAGCCCCAGCTGGACACGTCTTAAGACCTAGGAGCCCCTGCTGGTCACGTCTTAAGACCTAGGAGCCCCTGCTGGTCATGACTTAAGACCAAGGAGCCTCAGCTGGTCACGACGTAAGACCAAGGAGCCCCTGCTGGTCACGACTTAAGACCAAGGAGCCCCAGCTGGTCACGACTTAAGACCAACGAGCCCCAGCTGGTCACGTCTTAAGACCAAGGAGCCCCAGCTGGTCACGACTTAATACCAAGGAGCACCAGCTGGTCACGACTTAATACCAAGGAGCCTCTGCTGGTCACGACTTAAGACCAAGGAGCCTCTGCTGGTCACGACTTAAGACCAAGGAGCCCCTGCTGGTCACGACTTAAGACCAAGGAGCCCCAGCTGGTCACGACTTAAGACCAAGGAGCCCCAGCTGGTCACGACTTAAGACCAAGGAGCCCCAGCTGGTCACGACTTAAGACCAAGGAGCCTCTGCTGGTCACGACTTAAGACCAAGGAGCCCCAGCTGGTCACGACTTAAGACCAAGGAGCCTCTGCTGGTCACGACTTAAGACCAAGGAGCCCCAGCTGGTCACGACTTAAGACCAAGGAGCCTCTGCTGGTCACGACTTAAGACCAAGGAGCCCCAGCTGGTCACGACTTAAGACCAAGGAGCCCCAGTTGGTCACGTCTTAAGACCAAGGAGCCCCAGCTGGTCACGACTTAAGACCAAGGAGCCCCAGTTGGTCACGTCTTAAGACCAAGGAGCCCCAGCTGGTCACGTCTTAAGACCAAGGAGCCCCAGCTGGTCACGACTTAAGACCAAGGAGCCCCAGTTGGTCACGTCTTAAGACCAAGGAGCCCCAGCTGGTCACGTCTTAAGACCTAGGAGCCTCAAGTGTCACATCTTAAGACCAAGAGACGCGCCTGGTGGGTCTGGGGCGGAAAATTGAATAAAATACATCCCAATTATTGGCCTACATTTCAATAACTAGTGTTGAACCAGGGACTAAAGGTTCATTATATAACTATGAAACTCTCAGTTGCTTTTGTGTGTGTAATATTTTGTATTTATGAACGACAAGCATTGTACACACGACTCGTTACTGATGACTTTAGAACTTTTCTCAAACTCGGCTTCGTTCACGTCCTCTGAATCCCTTTACCCGTCCTCTGACAACCCGTCCTCAGACAACCCGTCCTCAGACAACCCGTCCTCAGACAACCCGTCCTCACACAACCCGTCCTCAGACAACCCGTCCTCACACAACCCGTCCTCACACAACCCGTCCTCAGACAACCCGTCCTCAGACAACCCGTCCTCAGACAACCCGTCCTCAGACAACCCGTCCTCAGACAACCCGTCCTCAGACAACCCGTCCTCAGACAACCCGTCCTCACACAACCCGTCCTCATACAACCCGTCCTCAGACAACCCGTCCTCAGACAACCCGTGTTCAGACAACCCGTCCTCACACAACCCGTCCTCAGACAACCCGTCCTCAGACAACCCGTCCTCAGACAACCCGTCCTCAGACAACCCGTCCTCAGACAACCCGTCCTCAGACAACCCGTCCTCAGACGACCCGTCCTCACACAACCCGTCCTCATACAACCCGTCCTCAGACAACCCGTCCTCAGACAACCCGTGTTCAGACAACCCGTCCTCAGACAACCCGTCCTCAGACAACCCGTCTTCAGACAACCCGTCCTCACACAACCCGTCCTCACACCACCCGTCCTCTGACAACCCGTCCTCAGACAACCCGTCCTCTGACAACCCGTCCTCAGACAACCCGTCCTCAGACAACCCGTCCTCAGACAACCCGTCCTCAGTCAACCCGTCCTCACACAACCCGTCCTCATACAACCCGTCCTCAGACAACCCGTCCTCAGACAACCCGTGTTCAGACAACCCGTCCTCACACAACCCGTCCTCAGACAACCCGTCTTCAGACAACCCGTCCTCACACAACCCGTCCTCACACAACCCGTCCTCTGACAACCCGTCCTCAGACAACCCGTCCTCTGACAACCCGTCCTCAGACAACCCGTCCTCACACAACCCGTCCTCAGACAACCCGTCCTCAGACAACCCGTCTTCAGACAACCCGTCCTCAGACAACCCGTCCTCAGACAACCCGTCCTCAGACAACCCGTCCTCAGACAACCCGTCCTCAGACAACCCGTCCTCACACAACCCGTCCTCAGACAACCCGTCCTCACACAACCCGTCCTCAGACAACCCGTCCTCAGACAACCCGTCCTCAGACAACCCGTCCTCACACAACCCGTCCTCAGACAACCCGTCTTCAGACAACCCGTCTTCAGACAACCCGTCTTCAGACAACCCGTCCTCACACAACCCGTCCTCAGACAACCCGTCCTCACACAACCCGTCCTCAGACAACCCATCTTCAGACAACCCGTCCTCACACAACCCGTCCTCACACAACCCGTCCTCAGACAACCCGTCCTCAGACAACCCGTCCTCACACAACCCGTCCTCAGACAACCCGTCCTCACACAACCCGTCCTCAGACAACCCGTCTTCAGACAACCCGTCCTCACACAACCCGTCCTCACACAACCCGTCCTCAGACAACCCGTCCTCAGACAACCCGTCCTCAGACAACCCGTCTTCAGACAACCCGTCCTCAGACAACCCGTCCTCAGACAACCCGTCCTCACACAACCCGTCCTCAGACAACCCGTCCTCAGACAACCCGTCCTCAGACAACCCGTCTTCAGACAACCCGTCCTCACACAACCCGTCCTCTGACAACCCGTCCTCAGACAACCCGTCCTCAGACAACCCGTCCTCACACAACCCGTCCTCAGACAACCCGTCCTCACACAACCCGTCCTTAGACAACCCGTCCTCACACAACCCGTCCTCAGACAACCCGTCCTCTGACAACCCGTCCTCAGACAACCCGTCCTCAGACAACCCGTCCTCAGACAACTCGTCCTCAGACAACCCGTCCTCACACAACCCGTCCTCAGACAACCCGTCCTCAGACAACCCGTCCTCAGATAACCCGTCCTCACACAACCCGTCCTCACACAATTCGTCCTCACACAACCCGTCCTCACACAACCCGTCCTCACACAACCCGTCCTCACCCAACCCGTCCTCAGACAACCCGTCCTCACACAACCTGTCCTCAGACAACTCGTCCTCAGACAACCCGTCCTCACACAACCCGTCCTCACACAACCCGTCCTCACACAACCCGTCCTCAGACAACTCGTCCTCACACAACCCGTCCTCACACAACCCGTCCTCACACAACCCATCCTCAGACAACCCGTCCTCACACAACCCGTCCTCACACAACCCGTCCTCAGACAACTCGTCCTCAGACAACCCGTCCTCAGACAACCCGTCCTCACACAACTCGTCCTCAGACAACCCGTCCTCAGACAACCCGTCCTCAGACAACTCGTCCTCACACAATTCGTCCTCACACAACCCGTCCTCACACAACCCGTCCTCACACAACCCGTCCTCCCACAACCCGTCCTCACACAACCCGTCCTCACACAACCCGTCCTCAGACAACCCGTCCTCAAACAACTCGTCCTCAGACAACCCGTCCTCACACAACCCGTCCTCACACAACCCGTCCTCACACAACCCGTCCTCACACAACCCGTCCTCAGACAACCCGTCCTCACACAACTCGTCCTCAGACAACCCGTCCTCACACAACCCGTCCTCACACAACCCGTCCTCAGACAACCCGTCCTCACACAACCCGTCCTCAGACAACCCGTCCTCAGACAACCCGTCCTCAGACAACCCGTCCTCACACAACCCGTCCTCAGACAACCCGTCCTTGTCTGGCAGCAGGGGGGGGGAGGACTCAAATTTCGGGTTTGGCAGCGGGGGGGGGGGGAGTACTCACATTGTGGGTCTGGTAACGATGGGGGGGGGGGAGAACTCACACTGTGTGTCTGCCAGCGGAGGGGGGAGTACCCACACTGTGGGTCTGGCAACGGGTGGGAGTACTCACACTATGGGTCTGGCAGCGGGGAGGAGTACTCACACTATGGGTCTGGCAGCAGCGGGAAGGGGAGTAGTCTCACACTGTGGGTCTGGCAGCGGGGAGGAGTACTCACACTATGGGTCTGGCAGCAGCGGGAAGGGGAGTACTCTCACACTGTGGGTCTGGCAGCGGGGAGGAGTACTCACACTGTGGGTCTGGCAGCGGGGAGGAGTACTCACACTATGGGTCTGGCAGCAGCGGGAAGGGGAGTACTCTCACACTGTGGGTCTGGCAGCGGGGAGGAGTACTCACACTGTGGGTCTGGCAGTGGGGAGGAGTACTCACACTGTGGGTCTGGCAGCGGGGAGGAGTACTCACACTGTGGGTCTGGCAGCGGGGAGGAGTACTCACACTATGGGTCTGGCAGCAGCGGGAAGGGGAGTACTCTCACACTGTGGGTCTGGCAGCGGGGAGGAGTACCCAGACTGTGGGTCTGGCAGCAGGGGAAGGGGGAGTACCCACACTGTGGGTCTGGCAACGGGGGGGAGTACTCACACTGTGGGTCTGGCAGCAGGGGGAGGGGGAGTACTCACACTATGGGTCTGGCAGCAGGGGGAGGGGGAGTACTCACACTATGGGTCTGGCAGCAGGGGGAGGGGGAGTACTCACACTCACACCATGATGAGGTGAGACCATGAGCAGGACGGACCATGATCCGGGTAGACAATTTGCCGAGTGCACCTCCGTTCATGGTTCATGTTCCGGGCAGACAATGTGCTGGAGGGACCATGTGCTGGGCAGACAATGTGGTTGGTGGAATCACAAACACAAACACACACACACAGACACTCTCGCACACACACACACACACACACACACACACACACACACACACACACACACACACACACACAAAACACAACGTGGGAAAATGTGGGAAAATTAAAAAATGTATTCCTCCAGAGAGACATGACAAGGGAGGAGAGAGCCGTGGCAGCAGAAGCAAGGAAGAGGCGCAGGGCGAGAGGGGAAAACCAGGAAGTCACAGCTCCCAACACAACACCCCCAGAAGCGAGGGGGGGAACCCACAACCAGCTACCCAGTAACACCAGAAGGGAGGACAACCCCGCCTCTCTCCTCTGCATAGAAAACCCCCCTACCCCAAACCCTCCCTGCCCCCACTCAAATGTTCAGCCAAATCTCCCTCCCTCCACACCCAATCCCCACCCTTCTACCCCTCCCCTCCTCCCGAGTCCTCCCTCCCCCCCTTTCCTTCCCGTCCTCCCTCCTCTTTCACCCCATACCCTCCCTGTCCCTCCCCCTTCAGTGGATCCCCAGCCCCTCATCCCAGTATCCTCCGTGACCCTGTTATCCACCTCACAGGTCCTCACACCCATGGAGCAGCCTCCCCCACCAGCAGAACACTCACCAAGGAGGCGATTTGAGAAGGGACAAATGAAAGTAAGCCTCAAAGCGATGTACACTAATATAGATGGAATTACAAATAAAGCAAATGAGCTTGAAGAACGGGTACTAGAGGAAAACCCAGACATAATAGCCCCTCACAGAAACAAAGATCACGAAAACGATAACAAACGCAGTGTTCCCACAGGACTATTACGAGGAAAGAGAGGGAAGGAAGAGGTGGGGGTGGTGTAGCTCTGCTGGTAAGTAACAAATGGAGGGAAAAAAATTATAGTCGTAGTCATATATAATCCACCACCAAATGACAGAAGACCTAGACAGGAATATGATAGAAACAACATGGCCACCATTAACATAATAGAAAGAGCAGCTTCTGTTGCTAGCAGGAATGGATCTGGACTACTAATTATGGGAGACTTCAACCATGGGAAGATAGATTGGAAGAACAGAGACCCGCATGGAGGACCAGAAACATGGAGGGCTAAGCTGCTGGACGTGGCAACAAGAAACTTTCTAAGCCAGCACATCAAAGAACCAACAAGAATGAGAGGAGAAGATGAACCAGCAATGCTTGATTTGATATTTACCCTAAATGAGTGGGATATAAGAGAAGTTAAGATGGAAGCGCCCTTGGGAATGAGTGACCACAGTGTATTGAACTTTGAGTACCTGGTAGAGCTAGGACTTATCTCCCCCAAAAAAGAACTAGGAATCAAAAGGCTGGCATACCGAAAGGGAAATTATGAACAGATGAGAAGTTTCCTAAGTGAAATACCTTGGGACACAGACCTCAGAGATAAGTCTGTACAGGGTATGATGGACTATGTTACCCAAAAGTGTCAGGAGGCAGTAAACAGGTTCATCCCGGCCCAAAGGGAAAAATCCGAGAAGCAACAGAAGAATCCATGGTATAATAGGGCATGTATGGAAGCGAAGAAACTGAACAAAAGGGCGTGGAGGAACTTCCGGAATAACAGAACACCAGAAAGCAGAGAGAGATACCAGAGAACCAGGAATGAGTACGTCAGGGTGAGAAGAGAAGCAGAGAAAAGTTTTGAAAATGATATAGCAAACAAAGCCAAGACCGAACCAAAGCTACTCCACAGTCACATCAGAAGGAAAACAACAGTGAAAGAACAGGTATTGAAACTTCGAACAGGCGAGGACAGGTATACAGAGAATGACAGAGAGGTGTGTGAAGAACTCAACAAGAGGTTCCAGGAGGTCTTCACAATAGAACAAGGTGAGGTCACTGTGCTAGGAGAAAGGGAGGTAAACCAGGCGGCCTTGGAAGAGTTCGAAATTACGAGAGAGGAGGTCAAGAGACACCTGCTGGATCTGGATGTTAGAAAGGCTGTTGGTCCAGATGGGATCTCACCATGGATACTGAAAGAGTGTGCAGAGGCACTTTGCTTGCCACTCTCCATAGTGTATAGTAAGTCACTGGAGACGGGAGACCTACCAGAAATATGGAAGACGGCGAATGTGGTCCCAATATACAAAAAGGGCGACAGGCAAGAGGCACTGAACTACAGGCCAGTGTCCTTGACTTGTATACCATGCAAGGTGATGGAGAAGATCGTGAGAAAAAACCTGTTAACACATCTGGAGAGAAGGGACTTCGTGACAAATCGCCAACATGGGTTCAGGGAGGGTAAATCTTGCCTTACAGGCTTGATAGAATTCTACGATCAGGTGACAAAGATTAAGCAAGAAAGAGAGGGCTGGGCGGACTGCATTTTCTTGGACTGTCGGAAAGCCTTTGACACAGTACCGCATAAGAGGCTGGTACATAAGCTGGAGAGACAGGCAGGTGTAGCTGGTAAGGTGCTCCAGTGGATAAGGGAGTATCTAAGCAATAGGAAGCAGAGAGTTACGGTGAGGGGTGAGACCTCCGATTGGCGTGAAGTCACCAGTGGAGTCCCACAGGGCTCTGTACTCGGTCCTATCTTGTTTCTGATATATGTAAATGATCTCCCAGAGGGTATCGATTCATTTCTCTCAATGTTTGCGGACGATGCTAAAATTATGAGAAGGATTAAAACAGAAGAGGACTGTTTGAGGCTTCAAGAAGACCTAGACAAGCTGAAGGAATGGTCGAACAAATGGTTGTTAGAGTTTAACCCAACCAAATGTAATGTAATGAAGATAGGTGTAGGGAGCAGGAGGCCAGATACAAGGTATCATCTGGGAGAGGAAATTCTTCAGGAGTCAGAGAAGGAAAAAGACTTGGGGGTTGATATCACGCCAGACCTGTCTCCTGCAGCACATATCAAGCGGATAACATCAGCGGCATATGCCAGGCTGGCCAACATACGAACGGCATTCAGAAACTTGTGTAAAGAATCATTCAGAACTTTGTATACCACATATGTCAGGCCAATCCTGGAGTATGCAGCCCCAGCATGGAGTCCATATCTAGTCAAGGATAAGACTAAACTGGAAAAGGTTCAAAGGTTTGCCACCAGACTAGTACCCGAGCTGAGAGGTATGAGCTACGAGGAGAGACTACGGGAATTAAACCTCACTTCGCTGGAAGACAGAAGAGTTAGGGGGGACATGATCACCACATTCAAGATTCTGAAGGGAATTGATAGGGTAGATAAAGACAGTCTATTTAACACAAGGGGAACACGCACAAGGGGACACAGGTGGAAACTGAGTGCCCAAATGAGCCACAGAGATATTAGAAAGAACTTTTTTAGTGTCAGAGTGGTGGACAAATGGAATGCATTAGGAAGTGATGTGGTGGAGGCTGACTCCATACACAGTTTCAAGTGTAGATATGATAGAGCCCGATAGGCTCAGGAATCTGTACACCTGTTGATTGACGGTTGAGAGGCGGGACCAAAGAGCCAGAGCTCAACCCCCGCAAACACAACTAGGTGAGTACAACTAGGTGAGTACACACACACACACACACACATTCTTCCAGTTGCTGGAAGAAGGCGAATGTCGTACTAATTTTCAAGAAAGGGGATAGGGAGGAGGCACTTAACTACACAACCGTATCACTGACAACCATCCCCTGCAAAATACTTGAAAGAATATTTAGGCTAAGACTTGTTACACACCTGGAGAACATTAGGTTTGTAAACAAACATCAACATGGGTTCTGGAAATGGAAATCATGCCAAACAGACCTTTTGGGAATGCTATGATAAATAACGAGGACATGGCAAGACAGAGAAGGATGGGCAGACTGCATATTTCTGGACTGCCAAAAAGCCTTTGATACAGTACCACACATGAGACTGCTATTCAAACTTGAGAGGCAGGCAGGAGTAAGTGGAAAGGTCCTAGCATGGGTAAGGAACTACCTAACAGGAAGGAACCAGAGAGTAACGGTAAGGGGCGAGAAGTCGGACTGTCGAACAGTAACGAGTGGGGTACCTTAAGGATGTACCCAAAATTAAAAAGACGAGTTGTGACATGAGGATTGTAGGATCCTCCAAGAGGACTTGAACAGGTTGCAGAGATGGTTATAGAAATGGCTACTGGAGTTCAACAGGAGCAAATGTAAAGTTATAGAGATGGGATTAGATGATAGGAGACCAGAGGGACAGTACACAATGAAGGGGAACTGCCTACCTGTAACAATTCGAGAAAGAGACCTGGGCGTGGACGTAACATCTACTCTAACTCCTGAGGCACATATAAATAAGATATCGACAGCAGCGTACTCTACACTGGTAAAAGTTAAAACATCATTCAGAAACCTAAGTGACGAGGCATTTAGGACGCTTTACACTGCCTACGTGAGGATGTGAAGAGCGCATGAAAGAACTGAACTTTATGACACTAGAAAAAAACCTTACGAAGGAAGAGGAGGATATGATAGGAACATATAAAATACTCAGGGGAATTGACAGAGTGGAAATAGACAACATGTTCACACGGAATACTAACAGAACAAGGAGACATGGGTGGAAGCTGAAAACTCAGACGAGTCACAGAGATGTTAGAAAGTTTTCTTTTAGCGTGAGAGTAGTGGAAAAATGGAATGCACTTAAGGACCAGGCTGTGGAAGCAAACAATCCTCATAGTTTTAAAACTAGGTATGATCGAGAAATAGAACATGATTCATTACAATAAACAAACGATGGCTAGAAAGGCGGGATCCAAGAGTCAATACTCGATCCTGCAGGCACTAATAGGCGAGTACAGTCTGGCAGCGGGGGGGGAGGGAGAGTACTCACATTGTGGGTCTGGCAGGGGGGGGGGAAGTACTCACATTGTGGGTCTGGCAGCGGGGGGGAGAGGGGAGTACTCACATTGTGGGTCTGGGAGGGGGGGGAGAGTACTCACATTGTGGGTCTGGCAGCAGGGGGGGGGGAGTACTCACATTGTGGGTCTGACTGCAGTGGGAAGAGTACTCACATTGTGGGTCTGGCAGCGGGGTGGGGGAGTACTCAAATCGTGGGTCTGGCAGCGGGGGGGGAGAGTACTCATACTGTGGTTCTGGTAGCGGGGGGGGGTGGAGTTCTCACATTGGGGTCTGGCAGCGGGGGGGGGGAGAGTACTCACATTGTGGGTCTGGCAGCGGAGGGTGGGGATACTCACATTATGGGGTCTAGCAGCAAGAGGGGGAAGAGTACTCACATTGTGGTTCTGGCAGCAGGGGGGGGAGTACTCACATTGTGGGTCTGACAGCAGTGGGAAGAGTACTCACATTGTGGGTCTGGCAGCGGGGCTGAGAGTACTCACATTGTGTGTCTGACAGCGGGGGGGAAGGAAAGAGGTACTCACAATGCGGGTCTAGCAGCAGGGGAGGGGGGTACTCACATTGTGGGTCTGTCAGCGGGGAAAAGTACTCACATTGTGGGTCTTGCAGCAGGGGGGGGGAGTACTCACATTGTGGGTCTGGCAGTGGGGGGGGGGGTTAGTACTCACATTGTGCGTCTGGTAGCGGGGAGGAGTACTCTCACACTGTGGGTCTGGCAGCGGGGAGGAGTACTCTCACACTGTGGGTCTGGCAGCGGGGAGGAGTACTCACACTGTGGGTCTGGCAGCGGGGAGGAGTACTCTCACACTGTGGGTCTGGCAGCGGGGAGGAGTACTCACACTGTGGGTCTGGCAGCGGGGAGGAGTACTCACACTGTGGGTCTGGCAGCGGGGAGGAGTACTCACACTGTGGGTCTGGCAGCGGGGAGGAGTACTCACACTGTGGGTCTGGCAGCGGGGAGGAGTACTCACACTATGGGTCTGGCAGCAGCGGGAAGGGGAGTACTCACACTGTGGGTCTGGCAGCGGGGAGGAGTACCCAGACTGTGGGTCTGGCAGCAGGGGAAGGGGGAGTACCCACACTGTGGGTCTGGCAACGGGGGGGGAGTACTCACACTATGGGTCTGGCAGCAGGGGGAGGGGGAGTACTCACACTATGGGTCTGGCTGCAGGGGGAGGGGGAGTACTCACACAATGGGTCTGGCAGCAGGTGGAGGGGGAGTACTCACACTATGGGTCTGGCAGCAGGGGGAGGGGGAGTACTCACACTCACACCATGATGAGGTGAGACCATGAGTAGGACGGACCATGATCCGGGTAGACAATTTGCCGAGTGCACCTCCGTTCATGGTTCATGTTCCGGGCAGACAATGTGCTGGAGGGACCATGTGCTGGGCAGACAATGTGGTTGGTGGAATCACAAACACAAACACACACACACACAGACACTCTCTCTCACACACAAACACACACACACACACACACACACACACACACACACACACACACACACACACACACACACACACACACACACACACACACACACACACACACACACACGTACGTACGTATGTTTCAAGTTTCAAGAAAGATTGAAACTCACACTGTGGGTCAGGCAGCGGGGGAGAGTACTCACACTGTGGGTCAGGCAGCGGGGGAGAGTACTCACACTGTGGGTCTGGCAGCGGGGGAGAGTACTCATACTGTGGGTCTGGCAGCGGGGGAGAGTACTCACACTGTGGGTCAGGCAGCGGGGGAGAGTACTCACACTGTGGGTCAGGCAGCGGGGGAGAGTACTCACACTGTGGGTCAGGCAGCGGGGGAGAGTACTCACACTGTGGGTCTGGCAGCGGGGGAGAGTTCTCACATTGTGGGTCTGGCAGCGGGATAAGCTAAATAAGAGGACTAATGAGAAGAAAACTATGCCAGAATACACAGGAGGAAAACTAAACGAGTGTACACAGGAGACGTGAAACTATTCCGTAGAACACACACAAAAAAAATGGATAATAATGACAGTAATTTTGTTTAAACCTGAGCGTCCCTTATGCAGACTATCTTGTGTATCCTCTATCAATAATCTATGCATTTCATGACATGATAACTGAGAACCCTTCAAGTACATCCTCCGGGCTCGTCTCCTGGTGGTCTCACCTACTCATACACACATATACACCCGCTCAACGCTACACACTCATGAGAGCTGGACCCATACTGAGCTCTGGGGGAGCTCCTCTCCCCGGTACTCCAGCTGAAGACGTGTTCAACCTCTGCCCGTCAAGCACTCACACACTCGAGTGTCCTCGCTGCAATATGCTTGTCGGCAAGGTCTTATTCTTCACTCATAGTTCACACATGAGCAATCCTAGGCTAGACTTCACACTGGGAAAAATGGATGAGAGTACACAGCAGTAGAACTAAATATACCACCGGAGAAGGACAAACTAGAGGAGACTTTCAGCAGAAACTATACCAGAGTGCAAAGAAGAAGGACATTAACAAATTCTCACAGACGAAGCTGAAAGTGAATGTAGATTAAAGAATGACGGAAAATTGGACCAAAGTACACATAAAAGGAGAAAACAAATAACACAGAGTTCACAGAGGAAAAGAAAATCTAAACCAGAATACATAAATGAGGAGGAAAACTGCAGACGACACAAGAGGAGGAGAGGAAGAAGAGGAAGATGAGGAGGAGGAGGACACACCGGAGGACACAGGAAGAGGAGGGGGAGGAGGAAGAGGACACATTATCCTGGAGCTGTTAAAGCCTCGAGAGTTAGCACAGTCGGTAACCGCACCTTAAGCGTATTTCACCAACTTTAGCCGAGATAATTTTGGTAAACTTGAGTTAATACGATGAGCGAGTTCCTGCAGGAGAGAGTTGGAGCGGCTCGAACCATGTGCCAGACCTACCATGATGAGGTGAGACCATGAGCAGGACGAACCATGATCCGGGTAGACAATTTGCCGAGTGCACCTCCGTTCATGGTTCATGTTCCGGGCAGACAATGTGCTGGAGGGACCATGTGCTGGGCAGACAATGTGGTTGGTGGAATCACACACACACTCTCACACACACACACACACTCTCACACACACACACACACACACACACACAAACACACGTACGTACGTATGTTTCAAGTTTCAAGAAAGATATGATAGAGTTCAATCTCCCGGAGGGTATAGACTCATTTCTCTCAACGTTTGCTGACGATGCGAAAATTATGAGAAGGATTAAGACAGAGGAGGACAGCTTGAGGCTTCAAGAAGACCTGGACAAGCTGAAGGAATGGTCGAACAAATGGTTGTTAGAGTTTAACCCAAGAAAATGTAATGTAATGAAGATTGGTTTAGGGAGCAGGAGGCCAGTTTCAAGGTATCATCTGGGAGATGAATTTCTTCAAGTCAGAGAGAGAGAAAAAGACTTGTGGGGTTGATATCACGCCAGACCTGTCCCCTGCAGCCCATATCAAGAGGATAACATTAGCGGCATATGCCAAACTGGTCAACATAAGAACGGCATTCAGAAACTTGTGTAAGGAATCATTCAGAACTTTGTATACCACATATGTCAGGCCAATCCTGGAGTATGGATCCCCAGCATGGAGTCCATATCTAGTCAAGCATAAGACTAAACTGGAAAAGGTTCAAAGGTTTGTCACCAAACTAGTACCCGAGCTAAGCGGTATGAGCTACGAGGAGAGATTACGGGAATTAAACCTCACTTCGCTGGAAGACAGAAGAGTTAGGGGACATGATCACCACATTCAAGATTCTTAAGGGAATTGATAGGGTAGAAAAAGACAGTCTATTTAACACAAGGGACACACGCACTAGGGGACACAGGTGGAAACTGAGTGGCCAAATGAGCCATAGAGCCTCTCTGACCCTTGTAATCTAACACTTACCCTATGAACTAAAAAAGACAGGGCCAGTCACACATGGAGATGATTGGTCGTCCATGGAGGGAAATCAGTGGCGAATTGAAAGACACGAGGCAAACCATAATTAAACTACAGACGGAACTGAGTGCAGCGCAGCAATACTCAGGTGTCAGATTAATTATACCAGCAATACTCCGGTGTGAGATTAATTATACCAGCAATACTCAGGTGTCAAGAATAATTATACCAGCAATACTCCGGTCTCAGATTAATTATACCAGCAATACTCCGGTCTCAGATTAATTATACCAGCAATCCAGCAATACTCAGGTGTCAAATTATTATACCAGCAATACTCAGGTGTCAAGAGTAATTATACCAGCAATACTCAGGTGTCAGAATAATTATACCAGCAATACTCAGGTGTCAGTTTAATTATACCAGCAATACTCAGGTGTCAGAATAATTATACTAGCAATACTCAGATGTCAAGAGTAATTATACCAGCAATACTCAGGTGTCAAGAATAATTATACCAGCAATACTCCGGTGTCAGATTAATGATACCAGCGCAATACTCAGGTGTCAAGAGTAATTATACCAGCAATACTCAGGTGTCAGAATAATTATATCAGCAATACTCAGGTGTCAAGAATAATTATACCAGCAATACTCAGGTGTCAGAATAATTATACCAGCAATACTCAGGTGTCAGAATAATTATACCAGCAATACTCAGGTGTAATTATACCAGCAATACTCAGGTGTCAGAATAATTATACCAGCAATACTCAGGTGTCAGAATAATTATACCAGCAATACTCAGGTGTCAGAATAATTATACCAGCAATACTCAGGTGTCAGAATAATTATACCAGCAATACTCAGGTGTAATTATACCAGCAATACTCAGGTGTCAGAATAATTATATCAGCAATACTCAGGTGTCAAGAATAATTATACCAGCAATACTCAGGTGTCAGAATAATTATACCAGCAATACTCAGGTGTCAGAATAATTATACCAGCAATACTCAGGTGTAATTATACCAGCAATACTCAGGTGTAATTATACCAGCAATACTCAGGTGTCAGAGTAATTATACCAGCAATACTCAGGTGTCAAGAGTAATTATACCAGCAATACTCAGGTGTCAAGAGTAATTATACCAGCAATACTCAGGTGTCAGGGTAATTATACCAGCAATACTCAGGTGTCAAGAGTAATTATACCAGCAATACTCAGGTGTCAGAGTAATTATACCAGCAATACTCAGGTGTCAGAGTAATTATACCAGCAATACTCAGGTGTCAGGAGTAATTATACCAGCAATACTCAGGTGTCAGAGTAATTATACCAGCAATACTCAGGTGTCAGAGTAATTATACCAGCAATACTCAGGTGTCAGAGTAATTATACCAGCAATACTCAGGTGTCAGAGTAATTATACCAGCAATACTCAGGTGTCAGGAGTAATTATACCAGCAATACTCAGGTGTTAGAGTAATTATACCAGTCTTGTGGCAGTCTCTGCTCTCACTCCTCCGTCACCACTTCATTGTCTTAGTCAGCCCATTATATTTTAAGATCGACAGTATTTTCCAGAAATGTTGTCAGCTTATTTTTCTGAATTGTCGTTACTTATTTTCTTTCTATCCTCCTTCTCTTCAGCGTTTTAACCACGTAATATTTTCTGTAAAAGTTAAACCTTTTCTGGACGTGAGAAACAAAGCATTCTCCTGATCTGGTTGGAAGAAAAACCTGTAAATACTGTTGGTTTCCTTTTAAGAAGATTGTCGAGCATCATTAGGAGCAGTTCAATATGTGTTGGAGCCAAGATGGCAACACGCTTACGTCCCATTTTCTATATTAAATATCGTTTATGTGTAGAATCTTAGAAACCTCGAGTAAACATATTAAACATATATTCCAGTAGGCTTCAATCATACATTATTCAACATAGAAGCCAATTTTTATGATTCCAGGCAGTGGGTGTAGCGAGCGCCTGTAATGTATTTACCAGTGTACTGGAGCCTGGCGGGCGGTCCCGGAGGTCTCGTCCCGCCCTCCTAACCTCAGTCTCGCCTCTTCCCTCCACCACTTGTCTAAACATCGACCCATAAATCACTTTTTACTGCGCTTTTCCTTTGCATTTTAAATCACAGTTGCGTTCCCAGGCTGGTCATTTTGGGTGTTGGGGAGTGATGACTTGTGGCGACTGTTGCATGTAGTGTTCCTATGTGATGGCTGAGGGGTGACTTAGTGTTGCCTGTTGTGTTCCTTTGTGTTGGCTGAGGGGTGACTTAGTGTTGCCTGTTGTGTTCCTTTGTGTTGGCTGCGGGGTGACTTAGTGTTGCCTGTAGTGTTCCTTTGTGATGGCTGTGGGGTGACTTAGTGTTGCCTGTTGTGTTCCTTTGTGTTGGCTGCGGGGTGACTTAGTGTTGCCTGTTGTGTTCCTTTGTGTTGGCTGAGGGGTGACTTAGTGTTGCCTGTAGTGTTCCTTTGTGTTGGCTGCGGGGTGACTTAGTGTTGCCTGTAGTGTTCCTTTGTGTTGGCTGCGGGGTGACTTAGTGTTGCCTGTAGTGTTCCTTTGTGTTGGCTGAGGGGTGACTTAGTGTTGCCTGTAGTGTTCCTTTGTGTTGGCTGCGGGGTGACTTAGTGTTGCCTGTTGTGTTCCTTTGTGTTGGCTGCGGGGTGACTTAGTGTTGCCTGTTGTGTTCCTTTGTGTTGGCTGCGGGGTGACTTAGTGTTGCCTGTTGTGTTCCTTTGTGTTGGCTGCGGGGTGACTTAGTGTTGCCTGTAGTGTTCCTTTGTGTTGGCTGAGGGGTGACTTAGTGTTGCCTGTAGTGTTCCTTTGTGTTGGCTGCGGGGTGACTTAGTGTTGCCTGTAGTGTTCCTTTGTGTTGGCTGTGGGGTGACTTAGTGTTGCCTGTTGTGTTCCTTTGTGTTGGCTGCGGGGTGACTTAGTGTTGCCTGTAGTGTTCCTTTGTGTTGGCTGAGGGGTGACTTAGTGTTGCCTGTTGTGTTCCTTTGTGTTGGCTGCGGGGTGACTTAGTGTTGCCTGTTGTGTTCCTTTGTGTTGGCTGAGGGGTGACTTAGTGTTGCCTGTTGTGTTCCTTTGTGTTGCCTGTTATGTTCCTTTGTTTTGGCTGAGGGGTGACTTAGTGTTGCCTGTAGTGTTCCTTTCTGTTGGCTGAGGGGTGACTTAGTGTTGCCTGTTGTGTTCCTTTGTGTTGGCTGCGGGGTGACTTAGTGTTGCCTGTTGTGTTCCTTTGTGTTGGCTGTGGGGTGACTTAGTGTTGCCTGTTGTGTTCCTTTGTGTTGCCTGTTATGTTCCTTTGTTTTGGCTGAGGGGTGACTTAGTGTTGCCTGTAGTGTTCCTTTCTGTTGGCTGAGAGGTGATGCAGTGTTGCCTGAAGTGTTCCTTTGTGTTGGCTGAGACGTGACACAGTGTTGCGTGTAGTGTTCCTTTGTGTTGACTGAGGGGTGACAGTGTTGCCTGTAGTGTTCCTTTGTGTTGGCTGAGGGGTGATTTGTGTTGCCTGCAGTGTTCCCTTGTGTTGATTGAGGGATGACTTAGTATGACCACCAGTGCTCTATGTGTTGCCTGAGGTCTGACAGTTTTGCCTCCAGTGTTCCTTAGTACTCACCTAGTTATGCTTTCGGGAGTTGAACTCTGGCTCTTTGGTCCCGCCTCGGTATTGTTAACTGCCTGAGGTGTGATAGTGTTGCCTGTAGTGTTCCCGAATGTTGCTGGAAGTGATCGTTAGTTTTGTCTGATGTTTTCCTTGTCATGCCTGCAGTGTTCCTTATGATTTTGTGTGTCCAGGTGGGGACTTGTGTGTTAGCCAAGCCATTTGGGCCTCAAAGTGTTTTCAATGATTACAGCCAGATACTTTGCCAGTCCTAATGCAACCCGTTCTCGCACTTTCTTATAGTCAATATTGACTTATTAAATACGTGCATATGTCACATAGTAATTTATTGTAAGTATTTTAGTTTACCTTGAAAAGCTTCATAGAAAACACCGACCTTACCTAACCTTCTTAGTATGTTAGGATAAACATCTTATTGCTTCGTAGTTACAATTATTACTTAACCTATACCTATAATTGGTTAAGTAATAATTGTAATTACGAAGCAATAAGATGCTTATCTTAACATACTAAGAAGGTTAGGTATGGTCGGTGTTTTCTATGAAGCTTTTCAAAGTAAACTAAAATATTCACAATAAATTAGTATGTCACATGCACGTATTTAATAAGTCAATATTGACTATAAGAAAGTGCGAGAACGGGTTGCCTAATGGCCTTAGTTTTTGCGAGAATCTGAGTAACCCTTAAGTTTGTTAACGTCTGGGGACTAAGGTGCGCAGCGCTAGAAACTTTAACGTTTTGCAGTCTAGAGAGGCTTTGATATTGATAGTTCTTATGACTTTAAAGCTGGATATAATGAAATTTAGTACAACTTAACCACATCACTAGTTATCATTAACACTTAAGCTCATCACTAATTTAAATTAACATCTAGTTTAAACCTAGTGCACCAATGTTGTTGAGTTTCGTGTACCTTAAGCTTGGCCCGTTTAACTTAGCAGTATCTTATTAACTTTCATGTGTTTGTAAATAATGAAATAGCCACAGTTATGTGTGACAAGTTCACCCAATAAACTGGTATTTCTTTTACCGTAGGCTTTCCATATCCCTAAGTTAGTTGATTGACGTTGTTTGGAACAATTTAGTCTTTAAAGCAGAGATAGGGATACCTAGGTCTTATTCAACGTCATCTTTGTTACACGCTAATTTGGCTGGAATGTCTTTGTCATTATGATGAGTTAAATTTATGTGTGATGGTATCCATACACAGGAGATTTGGAACCCTTTACTCTGCGCAATTATTAGGTCATTTATAATTGGTAGTATGAGGTTCTTGCTGTCAATCTTCCAGGATCAGTTTTCAATTGTTTGAAGAGCAGACTTTTAATCACACAATATTATTCCTCCTCCAATGTTTTTTAATGTACTGGTAGCTAGTTGTAGTGCCGCTAGTTCTGTTTGTGTGGTGGTCAGCCAGTTGTTTTTCCCTGACACTGATAGTCTTTGTGCAAATTGTCGGAAAACCCGACACCATTTATTAATATTAAATGCAACATGCAGATAATATTGCTGCTGTTGTATACACAAGTTAACCCATAGAAAATGTAGCTTGTAGTGGAATTTTTCATCAATAGAAAACGGGATATCATTGCCACATAGTACTATAAATTCACCAGCTATTCTGTTGGGAATTATTCTTAAATACATTAGTCTTTGTACTTTTAATATCATAAAAACATCTCATTTGAATTAACTTAATTATCAGTGTCAAAATAGAGTAAATGTGACCCTTCTATCACTTACTGACATCTGGACAAAGTGAGCCAGTAGCGTCAGAGTAGTAGTAGGGGGTCAGCATTTGTTAAGACCAGAGTCGTTGGAGCAAATTCAGCTCCAACTTCAGCTCCTATAATTTGTCTTGGACGAAGTGTTACGGCGATCAAATCTATTAGTGCTCTACCATCATGAACACGCTGTCAACAACCACAAGGGAAGTGTCATTCCGGAATCTTATCTAAGTCATTATTGGCCAGTAATGTTATGTTAGATAGGATTATTTCCGGTTAGAACAAGAACGATCGACTCAACACAGGTAATTAAGCCTTGTTCCTTATCTAATAATATAGAGTGTTTTCTCTGATATAACTGACATATATTAGAATTTCGGCTTTACCGCTAATGCCCTTTGACAGGAACAAGAAGAGGAAGCAAGAATTAATCTTGGTACATCAGTTACTTGGGTGATGGAAGCTAGCCTCTCTCGAGGATAATTTTGTGTCTACATCCTAGTTATACCTGGTGGACTAACCCTGCTGTACAATAACATAAGGCACCTCCTCAATGTATTTACTAATATATGTAGTTTAATACTATAGTTTGATTGGCTGCATATATATATATATATATATATATATATATATATATATATATATATATATATATATATATATATATATATATATATATATATATATATATATATATATATATATATATATATATATATATATATATATAAATAGATTTAATATAAACCCTCCCTGATGTGTAAGGATCGATTTGTGAGAATTTGCAGAAATACAGTCCACTTAACATACAAATTACTATCGAAAGATATAAATTAACGTAAATATAAATTCCATATAAATTTACATATATTAAATAAATATAAATATCACAGGTCGGTTCTCACACAAATATTATTTATATAAAACCTACATGCTGCTGCAGTCCGTCCAGTAGAAGATTGGACTGAGCCGTCGGTGTAGACACAGTGCTCGTGAGATCTTAAATTTTCGATGGAGGAGACAATTGTTTCGAGTGTGACAACTTTGAGAAGAGCAAGATTCTCATTACCTTTCTTGGTGACGGGTGTGTATGATACTTGAGTGGTAGAGTGCAGATAAAGAGGAAAATCGGAGACAGGTATCACTTAAAAGGAATGTTCAGTTGGATGAGATTTTAGGCATTTTTACTCAGCCATTTATCATAAAAGGAGTGAGTCGGTATGTTGGCACCAATCAATAAGGTGTTAACAGCACTGAATCACTTGCGAGACCCTACTTCGCAATGCAGGTGATGTAGGATCTCTCATGACTTTAAGGCAAACGGTCGTGTTGACGCATGACTCTCTCCTGTATGGTTGGAAGCTTCAGTTCTTCCCTTATGTTGATGATTCTTGTGGATCTTGGGGCACCAAGAATTATCCACCTGGCTTCATTCTGTACTACTTCAAGTTTGTCCAGCACAGAGGCGAGGAAGTTAATTAGATGCAAAGCATGATAATCAACTAGAGATCTAACAAACATATGATAGAATGATCTAGCATATTTAATATTGATACCAATATTCTTACCAGTAAGTGTTTTCAATGGTTTAAGTCTTTCTTTTAACCTACGATGTAGATCGTTTACAATGTCACTGTTGATACCAACTCCAAGGTATTTGTGTTGCCCACACGATTTAATGTTCTGGTTGTTGACCTTGAAAGTTAGAGTTTTTTTTGGGGGGATGGAGAGTTCTGGATTTAGATATGGAAATAAAAAGACCATATTTAATGATTTTAGCAGCGAGTAAATCAAATTGAGCTTGCAGTCTTATTTGGGTATTTGCAACAATGCATGTCATCGGCATAACTTCGAAACACTCATATCTGATAGGAGAGAAATTACTGACTCCCAACGGCTTGAAAGCACCAGTATAAAAAGCTATGATTTGTTCAGATATAAAACCTATGTTTATGGGCTGCACAAAACGTCCACCAGACTGTGCGACACAGTGGTTGCCAGGATCAGGTTGGGTTACCGTTACCTGTGGCAGGTGGCTACAGGTGACGGCTCTCCCAATCATGAGCAATCCAGGTGCAAATTCGGTGAGCAGGAACTGCGACATGATCTCCCACACTACAGCACCGAATGCCCAGTTATTAGACCATTCAGACCCGTTGGCATGAGGTACTTGGAGCTTGGTAACTATTTCATTCACTGTCGTGTTCTTGAGGATATCTTCATAGCTATTTTTTTGCACACACTATACTGCTCTTCATGTATTCTAGGATTGCATTCTAGGGTACATATAGTCTAGGGTAGCTGTACAAATGCAGATGTACCTAAATGTGTTAATATTAATAATAAAAAAATTGAAGTTGTGATTTAATTGAGGCCAGATGTGTTTATTATTGAGAAGACTAAAAGCACAAGCATTCTTAAATAACTAAAATGAAAGACTTACTGTGTATTAATGATGATACCAGACGACAACACAACCTTGCTCGGCTCTCGCCTCGTTCTTGAACACGTCCAGACTGGAAATGTACTTGACTAATACCTGTCCACCAAATTCAAGCCCTTCTCTCTCATACACTATACTGTATAATACATTATACCCTGCACACTCTAATACATCATCTATATATATCAGCCACTATATATATTTAAGTACACTATTCAATCATACTCATTATATGTAAATTCAATCCTATTCATCCTGTGAGTATCAGTACTTCTGATACAGTACTGATACGTAACACCAACATTCCTCCTTTTCATCTTCCTAGTTCTCCTCCTCTAATTCCACTCTGTTTCTCCTTCTCCCACTCTTCTACTTCTACTTCTCCGGCTCCTTTTCCTCCTCCTACTTCCTAAACATTGACAACGGTGGCGTGAGATTTAGTTATATATAATAATTTATTTATTTATATACAAGAAGGTAAATTGGGGGTTAAGAGAGAACATAGAAATGAAGTTGACTTTACATTCTTGTAAAGCCACTTGCACGCATAGCGATTTGGGCAATAATAATAATAATAATAATAATAATAATAATAATAATTCATTGTGTATGGGGGACAGCCAGCCCCTGATAGATATTAGGCTTGTATCAAGGTCTCCCCTTCTGGGTCCAATTACAGATCTTGCAACCCCACAACAAGCTGACTAACTCTTAAGTACCTATTTACTGCTAGGTGTACAGGGGTATTAGCTGATAAGAAATGCGCCTACCCATTTCAGCCCCGCCCGGGATTTGAACCCGGAACTCACGATTGTCAGTAGAGCCCGTACCCGGCTGTACTAGCCGGTTAGACCTGTCCATTTTGCGTTTCACTTTATCAACAATTGGGCCACCGATCATGGCTTCAAGTTCTCTGCGTCTAAGACTTGTGCCATGACTTTTACTCGGAAGCATGTCGTTCTTCGTCCCTCTTTGTCGCTTTATGGTCATCCCATTGTGTACAGGGATTCCGCGAAGCTTTTGGGGTTGGTCTTTGACACTCGTTTGTCTTGGTCAGCCCATATCTCTTACCTCCGAGTTGAATGCTCTATGGCCCTTAACCTCCTTAAGGTTTTGTCCCATACTTCTTGGGGAGCGGATAGGCGCCGCTCCTCTATTTGCACTCCTCTCTCGTCCTGTCTAAACTCCATTATGGTTGCCCTGCATACTCTTCTGCTTCTCCTTCTACTCTTCGCCGTCTTGATGCTTTGCACCATACTGGGTTGCGTCTCAGTTCTGGTGCCTTTCGTTCGACTCCCGCCCTTAGTTTGTATGTTGACACTGGCTTTCTCTCTCTTCAGGACCGCCGTGATCGCTACTGTCTTCGCTATCTTGCGCGGTCCTTCCAACATCCTTCCTCTCGCCTCTGTCGTGCATTGAATTTTCCTCCTCCTGTGGTTCCTGTTCCTCTTCATTGTCTCCCACTTTTTGTCCGGTTATCTCGCTTACAGGATTCTCTTTCTGTTCATATTTCTAATGTTTCTCCTCGCATTGTTCCTTCCTTACCTCCGTGGAGAGTCCCCCTTCCCAAGTTTTGTACGTCCTTGACTTGTATTACTAAAGCCTTTACCCCTCCTACTATTCTGAAAAGCCTCTTCCTTGAGCACTTTTCTTCGCACTCCCACTCTATTTCCATCTTCACCGATGGGTCTAAGTCTGCGGACGGTGTGGGCTACTCTGTTGTTTTTCCTGACCGTACTTATATGTCTCGCCTCCCTTCGGAGGCTAGCGTCTTTACGGCAGAACTTTATGCTATTCTCTATGCTCTTCGTCTCTTGCTTTCTCATTCTCATTCCTCCTTTGTGGTTGTAGTTGACTCTCGTAATGCCCTCATGGCTCTCGGGTCCTTTAATCCTGTCCATCCGGTGGTCATCGAGATTCAACATTGGCTGTTTCTTATTTCTAGTAAATTTAAATCAGTAGAGTTTTGCTGGGTTCCCAGCCATATTGGTGTTTCTTTCAATGAGCGTGCGGATGCTGCCGCTAAGGAAGCTATCCGTTCTTGTCCCATCTCCCATAAAAGTATTCCTTATTCCGACTTTTATCCTGTTATTCATTCTTCCATTCTTGCCCGTTGGCAGGGTTGTTGGTCCTCTGTGGTTGGTAACAAGCTGCGTACTCTCATACGTAGTGTGACCCCGTGACCTTCCTCCTACCACCGTAACCGGCGGTGGGAAACTGCTTTGGCACGGCTGCGGGTTGGTCATACCCGCTTAACCCACGGTCACTTAATGGAGCGCCGTCCTGCTCCTTATTGTCCGAATTGCGTTGTCCCTCTTACAGTTGTGCATATCCTTGTTGAATGTCCTGACTTCCAGGACGAGCGTGTGTCTTGCTTTCCGACCGTCCCTCGCGGTCACTTGTCCCTCGATAGAATTCTAGGTGAATCGGATACTTTTGATATCGTTCGCCTTATGCGTTTTTGTTCTCGTATTGGCATTCTTAGTGATATTTAGCGCCCTCTGATTATTTCACACCTTGATGGTGCTACATAGCCTTCCCGGTTTGGTGCCTTATTTTGATAATTACCTTACCTTACCTTTATCAACAATTTTGACGTTCAAATTTTTTGTCGAATTTGGGCTTAAAGTTGGTGCATGGAGATGATTTCTACAACGTCTTTTTCCAATGCATTCCACTTGTTGATTACCCCATACAGGGCATGAGTATTTCCTTACATTGCTTAAACTCATTTGTGGCATCCCCGTGTGTCCTCTTCTCCTACGTTCTCTCAATTTGAAGAGTATCCATGTTCTCCTTATCTATTTCCCTCAGTATCTTGAATGTTGTGATCATATCCCCTCTGTTCCTGTTAGTCTCTGGGAATGTGCAATTTAGTTTTATTAGCCTATCCTCGTAGCTTAACTCTTTTAGCTCCGGCACCAATCTTGTTGCAAACCTTTGTACTTTTTCAGTTTTGGTTTTATGCTTCACAAGGTGTCGATTCCATGCCGGTGATGCATATTCAGAATTTGTCAAACAAATGGTGCGTAGATTGCCTTGAAGGAGTCCTGATTTACGTTTCTAAATGATGTTCTTATATTTGCCAGCGTCCCATATACTGCCGATGTTATCATGTTGATGTGTTCCTCCGGTGTGAGTGTTGGAACCATGTCCACTCCCAGATCTTTCCCTTTTCGATTCCTGTAGTTGCCTTCTCCTTATGGTGTGGCTGCCGTTTGGTCTCC
>NW_025552985.1:0-71740 GCF_020424385.1 Procambarus clarkii | reverse complement strand
AAGAGTGCTGGGTGATGGAGAGTCCTGGGTGAGGGAGAGTGCTGGGTGATGGAAAGTGCTGGGTGATGGAGAGTGCTGGGTGATGGAGAGTCCTGGGTGATGGAGAGTCCTGGGTGAGGGAGAGTGCTGGGTGATGGAGAGTGCTGGGTGATGGAGAGTGCTGGGTGAGGGAGAGTGTTGGGTGAGGGAGAGTGTTGGGTGAGGGAGAGTGCTGGGTGATGGAGAGTGCTGGGTGAGGGAGAGTGTTGGGTGATGGAGAGTGCTGGGTGAGGGAGAGTCCTGGGTGAGGGAGAGTGCTTGGTGAGTGAAAGTGCTGGGTGAGGGAGAGTGTAGGGTGAGGGAGAGTGCTTGGTGAGTGAAAGTGCTGGGTGAGGGAGAGTGTAGGGTGAGGGAGAGTGCTTGGTGAGTGAAAGTGCTGGGTGAGGGAGAGTGCTGGGTGAGGGAGAGTGCTGGGTGATGGAGAGTCCTGGGTGATGGAGAGTCCTGGGTGAGGGAGAGTGCTGGGTGATGGAGAGTGCTGGGTGATGGAGAGTGCTGGGTGAGGGAGAGTGTTGGGTGAGGGAGAGTGTTGGGTGAGGGAGAGTGCTGGGTGAGGGTGAGTGCTGGGTGAGGGAGAGTGCTGGGTGAGGGAGAGTGCTTGGTGAGGGAGAGTGTTGGGTGAGGGAGAGTGTTGGGTGAGGGAGAGTGCTGGGTGAGGGAGAGTGCTTGGTGAGTGAGAGTGATGGGTGAGGGAGAGTGTTGGGTGAGGGAGAGTGCTGGGTGAGGGAGAGTGCTGGGTGAGGGAGAGTGTTGGGTGAGGGAGAGTGCTGGGTGAGGGAGAGTGTTGGGTGAGGGAGAGTGTTGGGTGAGGGAGAGTGCTGTTTGAGGGTGAGTGCTGGGTGAGGGAGAGTGCTGGGTGAGGGAGAGTGCTGGGTGAGGGAGAGTGTTGGGTGAGGGAGAGTGTGTCTGGGTGAGGGAGAATGTTGGGTGAGGGGAAGTGCTGGGTGAGGGAGAGTGCTGTGTGAGGGAGAATGCTGGGTGAGGGAGAGTGCTGGGTGAGGGAGAGTGTTGGGTGAGGGTGAGTGCTGGGTGAGGGTGAGTGCTGGGTGAGGGTGAGTGCTTGGTGAGGGTGAGTGCTGGGTGAGGGAGAGTGCTTGGTGAGGGTGAGTGCTGGGTGAGGGAGAGTGCTGGGTGAGGGTGAGTGCTTGGTGAGGGTGAGTGCTGGGTGAGGGAGAGTGCTTGGTGAGGGTGAGTGCTAGGTGAGGGAGAGTGCTGGGTGAGGGAGAGTCTTGGGTGAGGGTGAGTGCTGGGTGAGGGAGAGTGCTTGGTGAGGGAGAGTGCTGGGTGAGGGTGAGTGCTTGGTGAGGGTGACTGCTGGGTGATGGAGAGTGCTTGGTGAGGGTGAGTGCTGGGTGAGGGAGAGTGTTGGGTGAGGGTGAGTGCTGGGTGAGGGTGAGTGCTTGGTGAGGGTGAGTGCTTGGTGAGGGAGAGTGCTGGGTGAGGGAGAATGCTGGGTGAGGGTGAGTGCTGGGTGAGGGAGAGTGTTGGGTGAGGGTGAGTTCTTGGTGAGGGAGAGTGCTGGGTGAGGGAGAATGCTGGGTGAGGGTGAGTGCTGGGTGAGGGAGAGTGTTGGGTGAGGGTGAGTGCTGGGTGAGGGTGAGTGCTGGGTGAGGGAGAGTGCTGGGTGAGGGAGAGTGCTTGGTGAGGGTGAGTGCTGGGTGAGGGAGAGTGCTGGGTGAGGGAGAGTGTTGGGTGAGGGTGAGTGCTGGGTGAGGGAGAGTGCTGGGTGAGGGGAAGTGCTTGGTGAGGGAGAGTGCTGGGTGAGGGGAAGTGCTTGGTGAGGGAGAGTGCTGGGTGAGGGAGAGTGTTATATATTATAATATATTTCTCAATATTTGTTATGCTTCTTTTTACTGTCGATGGTAATTGAAAAATCAATAATCCAAAATTCATTTTTATGTCTAGTTTGATGCGACGCGTGAATGCGTTTCGTAATAACTTATTACATTTTCAAAGACTTTAGTTTACACACACACAACTGTAACCTGAAAACATTAAACAGTTTTACTTATGCTAACACTTAAACAGCTTGTCTTATATACTCGCATTTGGGTGAGGTGATATGTTGCAACAGTTTTGGATGAGGTGAACAAACTTTTGACCAACACAAGACAGTACATGGAACATTGGGTATTAAATGAATAAATTAGAGGGAAGAATGGAAGTAACTGCAAAGGGCCTATTGGCCCATACTTCCTCTCGATGCTTCTATATTGGAGTGGAGTCTTGAAGTGGGTAGAATATAGTTGTGCATCAATTGGCTGTTGATTGCTAGTGTTGACTTCTTGATGTGTAGTGCCTCGCAGATGTCAAGCCGCCTGCTATCGCTGTATCTAGCGATGATTTCTGTGTTGTTTGTTAAGACTTCTCTGGTGATGGTCTGGTTGTGGGAAGAGATTATATGTTCCTTAATGGAGCCCTGTTGCTTATGCATTGTTAATCGCCTGGAAAGAGATGTTGTTGTCTTGCCTATATACTGAGTTCTTTGGGGCTTACAGTCCCCAAGTGGGCATTTGAAGGCACAGACGACGTTGGTCCCCTTTAAGGCGTTCTGCTTTGTGTCTGGAATGGTTTTCATGAGTAGGTTGGCCGTTACTTTTGGTTTTATAGTAAATCGTCAATTTTATCCTCTGATTTTAGCCTGTCGTGATAACGTTCCTATCAACAATATCTTTCAGGACTCTTTCCTCCGTTTTATGAGCTGTGGAAAAGAAGTTCCTGTAAACTAGTTTAATAGAGGGTATAGGTGTTGTGTTAGTTGACTCTTCAGAGGTTGCATGGCGTTTCACCTTCCCCTTTTATGATGTCTTCAACGAAACCATTGGAGAAGGCGTTGTTGACTAGGACCTGCCTTACCCTACAGAGTTCTTCGTCGACTTCCTTCCATCCTGAGCTGTGGCTGAGAGCACGGTCGACGTAAGCGTTGACAACACTCCTATTATACCTGTCTGGGCAGTCACGATTGGCACTGAGTCACGTTCTTATGTTTGTTTGGAGAAACCTCACGGCTTCTCCAATGGTTTCGTTGAAGACATCATAAAAAGGAAGGTGAAACGCCATGCAACCTCTGAAGAGTCAACTAACACAACACCTGTAGCCTCTATTAGACTATTTTACCTAACCACTCGACCAACACGACCGGACAAAAGAGGATGGTAGCCGAGGCTAATTCTCCATCCTCCCGCCGGCACTCTGATGGTAATCTTGGGCATGGTATTTTATCAAATCACCTCATTCTTTGGGGCACACGTGAGTAACACAAATGCGAACAAGCCTGAATGGTCTACAGGCATATATGCAACTGAAAACTCACACCCCAGAAGTGACTCGAACCCCATACTGCCAGAAGCACTCTGCATTTGGCGTACAGGACACCTTAACCACTCGACCAACACGACCGAGGTCGATATCGTAGAGTGCTCCTGGCAGTAGGGGTTCGAGTCCCATAGGTAAGGTTAGGTTAGGTAAGGTAGGTTAGGTACGATCATATAAATACGTTAGTTTTAAATCAAATTAACAAGATGAACTCATACATAATGAAACGGATAGCTTTATCATTTCATGAGAAAAACAATTGAAAAACAAATTCATGAAAACTTGGCTTATTACGCAAATCGGACCTTGCATAGTAGGCCGAGTACTGCGTTCTGGCTACTAGGTACAACAAATATATATATATATATTTATATATATATATATATATATATATATATATATATATATATATATATATATATATATATATATATATATAAAGTAGTAATAATTAAATATGGAAGGACCAGACGAGGATATATTGGTGATTGATGCTGATGGTTTCAAGAGGTGAGAGACTTGCACATGAGTGACCTTGAGGACAGACACACACACACTCCTCCGTCATGATAGTGATCACAACCCCTCCCATAAACTGGTCCTCCTTCAAGATCATCTTTCCTTCTTGAGGTGTCAACAAGGGTGAGGGAGAGTCGCCTGCCGGACACGAACACCCAAGACCTTAGCCTGGGGATATTATTTCCCTTGATGCTTCCTGCGTTATCAACGCTATTTTTATTATTATTTTTTGTTTGTGCCTGTATCTCCTTGCCGCTTCGGAAAGCAACCAGAGCTCCGTCCTACGGGGGCGGCCTGTGTGCCACGGGGTGGAAGATAGACTGGTGTTTACTTTTCCCCCGTGTGTGTCGCAGCATAGTGCTGCCAGACCAGCCTCGAATGCACAAGCAATTGACAGCAGGTTCGCTTTAGATAACAAAAGCCTAACGCTTTACTAAGCTAAAACTGGAGAGGCCCAAGTGTTAGTAGGTCATCCACCTCAACCGAAGTTAAAATGATAACAATAACATATTGGTAATGGAAAAACGCAAAATGTCAAAGACTTTAAGACGAAAGCATATTAATAAGCACAAGACAATAAAAGCAAACCCATAATGTAAGCTCTTAACATTGTGCCCCAGAGCGGGGAGTGGGACTGGTGCCGTCCGGCGGACCCCCAACGTCACAGCTTCGGTCAGGTCGGCCGCCCTTGGGTGAGACAGTTGGAAGCGGTACCTCGGTAGACTCTCCTGTGTTACAGGTAGTCGTGTGGCTGCCATGCAGGGTCAGCCTTCTCCAGCCCTCCAGGTGCCATCCTGGGGCCTGCGGAGGGCGGCCCCGCTCCGTGCTTGTGGACCACATCCTGTAGATGAAATAGGTCCAGGTCTGGGCCTTGACAACACATCTCAAAATCGCTCCTGACCAGCAAGGCACGGACACAGTTTCTATTCCACCCACCCTTCTTATTCGAGGTAATGGAAGAGTTGGATACAGTGGTTGCACCAGTGTGCTCCTTGACCCTATTGTAGATCTCGAAGGTACTGTACGTGTCGAAATTGTACACGTGCTGTATAAGCAGCGACAAATTATCGGATGAGACATGGGTGTCATTGGTCGTAGCGTCAGTTTCATTGTATCCCACGATGCCAGGCCTACAATGTGACTCCTTGTTGGGAATTCGCACCTCTCGCTTCACCCTTTTGCCTGAGCCTGCCGGCCACGTACTGCGTGATATCGTCATGACGGTACACCTGAGCACCGTGGGTCTTAAGGCAGGTCTGAGAGATGTGCTCGAGAGGTCCTGGACCGATGCACGTGGGGCACATGCCATCCCTCTCAGGTCTCCCTCGTGGCGCCCGTCAAGGGGTCAACACCGCGTTCGCTCTGACCTGAACAGCCTGGACGTAATCTCCGCCTCGCATCAGACGGGTTCCGCCTGTGAGCCGAAGGTTGCTCGCAGGCGGACTCGAGTTCTTTCCCGTCCGACGTCCGGTAGAGTTTTTTTTTTGTATTTATATATACAAGAGTTCTTACATTCTTGTACAGCCACTAGCACGCGTAGCGTGTTTAGTCCTGCAAGCCTGGGAACGCTGAGGCGCTGAGGCCACCTACATGCCAGCGATGGAGGCGGGGCCGGACCAGCTAGTACGTTGGCCGCCACGGGCTGGCACGTCGCCGCCCTCACTGCTGGACCCGCGGACACCGACCCGATCCCCAGCCACCGTTGCTTAAGCAGCCGGATGGTCGTGGTGAAGTCCGGGATCCCAGACCCACCATCCTTGGTCTCTGCATGGGAGGCGTTGGGGGGCTATCATGGGGCAGACGCAGCCGGCCGCGGATCGTTTGGCGCGTCTGCCTGTCCGTTCCTTCACTATACACTCTCACTCTCCATGACTCCTCCGCCTCTCCCCCGCTCACCAAAGTGTTTGTTCACTCTCCCTTCCCTCCTGTTTCTTTATCTCTTAACCCCCCTATTCTCCTTGCCTCATTGTTCCTTCTCCCCTGAACCATCACCTCCCCTACTCCCCTCACCCCTGGCCCTCACCTCCCCTGCTCTCCTCACCCCTGGCCCCTCACCTTCCCTACTCCCCTCACCCCTGGCCACTCACCTCCTCTACTCCCCTCACCCCTGGCTCCTCACCTCCCCTTCTCTCCTCACCCCTGGCTCCTCACCTTCCCTACTCTCCTCACCCTGGCCCCTCACCTTCCCTACTCTCCTCACCCCTGGCCCCTCACCTTCCCTACTCTCCTCACCCCTGGCACCTCACCTTCCCTACTCTCCTCACCCCTGGCCCCTCACCTTCCCTACTCTCCTCACCCCTGGCCCCTCACCTTCCCTTCTCTCCTCACCCCTGGCCCCTCACCTTCCCTACTCTCCTCACCCCTGGCACCTCACCTCCCCTACTCTCCTCACCCCTGGCCCCTCACCTCCCCTGCTCTCCTCACCCCTGGCCCCTCACCTCCCCTACTCTCCTCACCCCTGGCCCCTCACCTTCCCTACTCTCCTCACCCCTGGCCCCTCACCTTCCCTACTCTCCTCACCCCTGGCCCCTCACCTTCCCTACTCTCCTCACCCCTGGCCCCTCACCTTCCCTACTCTCCTCACCCCTGGCACCTCACCTCCCCTACTCTCCTCACCCCTGGCCCCTCACCTCCCCTACTCTCCTCACCCCTGGCCCCTCACCTTCCCTACTCTCCTCACCCCTGGCCCCTCACCTTCCCTACTCTCCTCACCCCTGGCCCCTCACCTTCCCTACTCTCCTCACCCCTGGCCCCTCACCTCCCCTACTCTCCTCACCCCTGGCCCCTCACCTTCCCTACTCTCCTCACCCCTGGCCCCTCACCTTCCCTACTCTCCTCACCCCTGGCCCCTCACCTCCCCTACTCTCCTCACCCCTGGCCCCTACTCTCCTGCAACTTTTTTTTAAATAGGATTTCTTGATGCAGTTTATTCCCTTCAAGATCTTGTATGTAGTTATCATATCTCCTCAGTTTCGTCTCTCTTCTAAGGATGTGAGGGAGAGTTCTCTCAACCTGTGCTCATATCTGAGGCAGGTGTGGGGAAGGGGGGGGGGTGCGTAAGTATGTGTGTACTCACCTAATTTTATTCCCCCTAATTGAACTTAGGCTCTTTGGTCCCGCCTCTCAACTATCAATCAACCGGTGTACAGATTCCTGAGCCTATTAGGCACTATCATATATACATGATAGAGCGCGCACGCGTGTGGTGTGTGTTTTGTGTATACACAAAGTCCATGTATACATAACCATAATTTGCATATATAATATATATATATATATATATATATATATATATATATATATATATATATATATATATATATATATATATATATATATATATATGTCGTACCTAGTAGCCAGAACGCACTTTTCGGCCTACTGTGCAAGGCCCGATTGCCTAATAAGCCAAGTTTTCCTGAATTAATATATTTTATCTAATTTTTTTCTTATGAAATGATAAAGCTACCCATTTCATTATGTATGAGGTCTATTTTTTTTATTGGAGTTAAAATTAACGTAGATATATGACCGAACCTAACCAACCCTACCTAACCTAACCTAACCTATCTTTATAGGTTAGGTTAGGTTAGGTAGCCGAAAAAGTTAGATTAGGTTAGGTTAGGTAGTCGAAAAACAATTAATTCATGAAAACTTGGCTTATTAGGCAAATCGGGCCTTGCATAGTAGGCAGAGAAGTGCGTTCTGGCTACTAGGTACGACATATATATATATATATATATATATATATATATATATATATATATATATATATATATATATATATATATATATATATATATATATATATATATATATAACCTAACCTAACCTATATATATATATATATATATATATATATATATGTCGTACCTAGTAGCCAGAACTCACTTCTCAGCCTACTATGCAAGGCCCGATTTGCCTAATAAGCCAAGTTTTCATGAATTAATGTTTTTTCGTCTACCTAACCTACCTAACCTAACCTAACCTAGCTTTTTTTGGCTACCTAACCTAACCTTACCTATATATATAGGTTAGGTTAGGTTAGGTAGGGTTGGTTAGGTTCGGTCATATATCTACGTTAATTTTAACTCCAATAAAAAACAATTGACCTCATACATAATGAAATTGGTAAATTTATCATTTCATAAGAAAAAAATTAGAGAAAATATATTAATTCAGGAAAACTTGGCTTATTAGGCAAATCGGGCCTTGCATAGTAGGCCAAAAAGTACGTTCTGGCTACTAGGTACGACATATATATATATATATATATATATATATATATATATATATATATATATATATATATATATATATATATATATATATATATGTGTGTGTGTGTGTGTGTGTGTGTGTGTGTGTGTGTGTGTGTGTGTGTGTGTGTGTGTGTGTGTGTGTGTGTGTGTGTGTGTGTGTGTGTGTGTGTGTGTGTGTGTGTGTGTGTGTGTGTGTGTGTGTGTGTGTGTGTGTGTGTGTATGTATATACGTACACACACAAATGCATTTCTATTTATGTGAATTTGCAGTGAGGGAGGGAGGTGGAGCTGGCCATCAGATCAGTCACTAGTGTGTTCCAACTTATCTGTACCACGATAATGATAATATCAAGCCCTGAGTGCGGTCTCCAAGGGTGGAACTCCCGTGTGTTACGGGTGGGAGTGTCGCCCCTGCCAACCACCCACATATCAGCTGCCACAGACTAGCGACATCTGTTGGGCGCTCGGGAAGACTCTCTCAGAAAGGACACCTGCTCCGTCAAGTCGCCAATCTGGATAGTCCGATACGTCCGATTTTGTTAATGACGGCTTAGATTACTAATGTAGCGAGGGCTGAGGGCTCGCTGGGACGATTGTTATCTCCGGGAGTGGTTGTGCGGGGCGGGGCGCGGCCCGGGTGCTGGGCTCATCCCCGTCACTGTTATGGGCCAAGCTGGACAAAGTCAGTAGTGGAACCTTCCGGACGGCGTGGGACGCCCTGGCGGCTACTGGACTTACACATGGGGCGCTGAGCGTGCCTGCTCCCTCCACGCTGCCCTCCGCGCTGCCCTCCAAACCGTCGTCCTTCCGCGATTCCCTCCACCTAACTAGTCCCTCTATGGTTCTCTCAACCCATAGCCTCTCCACGGCTCCCTCCACCACTCCCTAGTCCCTCCACGGTTCCCTCCATCTTCTCTTGGTCCCTACAGGGTTCCCTCCACCTCCCCCTGGCCCCTCCACCTCCCCCTGCCCCCCCTCCTCGTCCCAACACCAGCTCCCTAAACTGGTATTTGATCTGTCCGATAAAAACTTATCCGATGGAATCCGGAGTATGAGTATATGTGTGTGTCTGTATACACATGCTTGTATGTGTGTATACTCGTGCCTGTATGTGTGTATACACGTACCTGTATGTGTGTATACACGTACCTGTATGTGTGTATACACGTGCCTGTATGTGTGTATACTCGTGCCTGTATGTGTGTATACTCGTGCCTGTATGCGTGTATACACGTGCCTATATGTGTGTATACTCGTGCCTGTAAGTGTGTATACACATGCCTGTATGTGTGTATACACGTGCTTGTATGTGTACTCACCTAGTTGTGCTTGCGGGGGTTGAGCTCTGGCTCTTTTGTCCCGCCTCTCAACCGTCAATCAACAGGTGTACAGGTTCCTGAGCCTATTGGGCTCTATCATATCTACACTTGAAACTGTGTATGGAGTAGCCTCAACCACATTGCTTCCTAATACATTCCATTTGTCAACCACTCTGACACTAAAAAAGTTCTTTCTAATATCTCTGTGGCTCATTTGGGCGCTCAGTTTCCACCTGTGTCCCCTAGTGCGTGTGCCCCTTGTGTTAAATAGCCTGTCTTTATCAACCCTGTCGATTCCCTTGAGAATCTTGAATGTGGTGATCATGTCCCCCCTAACTCTTCTGTCTTCCAACGAAGTGAGGTTCAATTCCCGTAGTCTCTCCTCGTAGCCCATACCTCTCAGCTCGGGTACTAGCCTGGTGGCAAACCTTTGAACCTTTTCCAATTTAGTCTTTTCCTTGACTAGATATGGACTCCATGCTGGGGCTGCATACTCCAGGATTGGTCTGACATATGTGGTATATAATGTTCTAAAAGATTCCTTACACAAGGTTCTAAAGGCCGTTCTTATGTTAGCCAACCTGACATATGCTGCTGATGTTATCCTCTTGATATGAGCTTCAGGGGACAGGTCTGTCGTGATATCAACCCCCAGGTCTTTCTCTCTCTCTGACTCTTGAAGTATTTCATCTCCCAAGTGATACCTTATATCTGGTCTCCTGCTTCCTACCCCTATCTTCATTACATTACATTTGCTTGGGTTAAATTCTAACATCCATTTGTTCGACCATTCCTGCAGCTTGTCCAGGTCTTCTTGAAGCCTCAAGCTGTCCTCCTCTGTCTTAATCCTTCTCATAATTTTGGCGTCGTCAGCAAACATTGAGAGGAATGAGTCTATACCCTCTGGGAGATCATTTACGTATATCAGAAACAGGATAGGCCCAAGCACAGAGCCCTGTGGGACTCCACTGGTGACTTCACGCCATTCTGAGGTCTCACCCCTCACTATAACTCTCTGCTTCCTATTGCTTAGGTACTCCGTTATCCACTGGAGCGCCCTACCAGTTACTCCTGCCTGTTTCTCCAGCTTATGCATCAACCTTTTATGGGGTACTGTGTCAAAGGCTTTCCGACAGTCCAAAAAAATGCAGTCCGCCCATCCATCTCTTTCTTGCTTAATCTTTGTCACCTGATCATAGAATTCTATCAAGCCTGTAAGGCAAGATTTACCCTCCCTGAACCCATGTTGATGGGTTGTCACGAAGTCTCTTCTCTCCAGATGTGTTACTAGGTTTTTTCTCACAATCTTCTCCATCACCTTGCATGGTATACAAGTTAAGGACACTGGCCTGTAGTTCAGTGCCTCTTGTCTGTCACCCTTTTTAAATATTGGTACTACATTAGCAGTCTTCCATACTTCTGGTAGGTCTCCCATTTCCAGTGACCTACTATACACTATGGAGAGTGGCAAGCAAAGTGCTCCTGCACACTCTTTCAATACCCATGGTGAGATTCCATCCGGCCCAACAGCTTTTCTCACATCCAGCTCCAATAGGTGCTTCTTGACCTCATCTCTTGTAATTTCGAACCTTTCCAAGGTCACCTGGTTTGCTGCCACCTCTCCTAGCGCTGTGACTTCTCCCTGTTCTATTGTAAAGACCTCCTGGAACCTTTTGTTGAGTTCTTCACACACCTCTCTGTCATTCTCTGTGTACCTATCCTCGCCCACCCTAAGTTTTATCACCTGTTCCTTCACTGTTGTCTTCCTCCTGATGTGACTGTGTAGTAGCTTTGGTTCGGTTTTGGCTTTATTAGCTATATCCTTTTCATACCTTTTCTCAGCTGCTCTTCTCACACTAACATACTCGTTCCTGGTTCTCTGATATCTCTCTCTACTTTCTGGTGTTCTGTTATTACGGAAGTTCCTCCATACCCTTTTGTTCAGCTCCTTTGCTTTTATACATTCCCTATTAAACCACGGATTCTTCCTTTGCTTCTCTGTTTTTTCCTGTTGGGCTGGGACAAACCTGCTTACAGCCTCCTGGCATTTTTGGGTGACATAGTCCATCATGTCTTGTACGGACTTGGTTCCGAGTTCTGTGTCCCAATGTATATCCCATAGGAATTTATTCATCTCATAGTTTCCCTAGTATATGTGTGTATACTCGTGCCTGTATGTGTGTACATACGTGCTTGTATGTGTGTATACACGTGCCTGTATGTGTGTATACACATGCCTGTATGTGTGTATACACGTGCTTGTATGTGTGTACATACGTGCTTATATGTGTGTATACACGTGCCTGTATGCGTGTATACACATGTCTGTATGTGTACTCACCTAATTGTACTCACCTAGTTGTACTTGCGGGGGTTGAGCTCTCACTGGGTTAATTGAGAATTCAAGTAACCCTGTGAAGCAGGACCTGCCATCCCAGAACCCATGTTGATGCTATGTTACAAAGTTCCTTCGCTCCAGATGTTCCACTAGCTTTCTTCGCACAATCTTTTTTAAATTTTGCCCCGAGGGGCGAGTTTATTTAGGTTAAGGTTAAGTTAGCTTTAAGGTTAAGAGTTTAGGTTAAGTTAGGAAAGGTTAGTTAAGTTAGGATGGGCTAAGTTATGCAAGTTAAATTATGTTAGGTTAGGTAAAGTTAGGCTAGGTTTGCTTAAGTTAGGTTAGGTTAGGATAAGTTAGGAAAGATATGTTAAGTTAGGATAGGTTAGGTTAAATAAGTTAGGATAGGTTAGTTTTTACAAGTTAAGTTAGGTTAGGTTAGGGTAAGTTAGGAAAGATATGTTAAGTTAGGATAGGTTAGGTTAGATAAGTTAGAATAGTGTAGGTTATACAAGTTAAGTTAGGTTTGGTGATGCAAGTTAAGTTAGGTTAGGTTAAATTAGGTTAGGTTAAGTTAGGTTTGGTGATGCAAGTTAAGTTAGGTTAGGTTAAATTAAGTTAGGTTAAGTTAGGTTAGATTGGGTAAGATACATTAAGTTAGGATAGGTTAAGTTATGCAAGTTAAGTTAGGTTAGGTTAAGTTAGATTAGGTTAGGTTAGGTTAGATTAAGTTAGGTTAGATTTTATTGGGTTGAGTTAGGTAAGTTATGTTAGGATAGGTTATCTTGAGGTTATCTTGAGATGATTTCGGGGCTTTAGTGTCCCCGCGGCCCGGTCCTCGACCAGGCCTCCACCCCCAGGAAGCAGCCTGTGACAGCTGACTAACACCCAGGTACCTATTTTACTGCTAGGTAACAGGGGCATAGGGTGAAAGAAACTCTGCCCAATGTTTCTCGCCGGCGCCTGGGATCGAACCCAGGACCACAGGATCACAAGTCCAGCATGCTGTCCGCTCGGCCGACCGGCTCCCTGCTCCCGGACGCAGGTTAGGTAAGGTAAGTTGCATTAGGTTTGGTTAGGTTAAGTTAGATTATGTAAGTTAGGTTAGGTAAGTTACATTAGGTTAGATTAGTTAGGTTAGGTTAGGTAAGTTTGATTAGGCAAGTTACATCAGTTAGGGGAGGAATAGGATAGAAGAGATCAAGTTAGGTTAGATATATATTTTAACAGATGTGCAAGTTTGATATGAAAAGCTGAACTAGTTACATTTTAGAGAGATATTTTATGTCTGAGGTTGTCTTAGAGAACAACATTGATGTCTTAGAGAACAACATTGATGTCTTAGAGAACAACTTTGATGATTGAGATTACCTTTGATGGCTCTGAGAATAACTTTGATGTCTTAGAGAACAACAATGATGACTGAGATTAACTTTTTGATAGCTCTGAGAATAACTTTTGGTGACTTAGAGAACAACTTTGATGACTGAGATTAACCTTGATGACTTAGAGATTAACTTTTGAGGACATGAGAATACCTTTTGATGACTATGAGAATAACTTTGATGCCTTACAGAACAACTTTTGATGACTTAGAGAATACGTTTAATGAACGAAAGTGAGTTAGAGATTACTTTTGATGACTCTGAGAATAACTTTTGACGTTTTAGAATAACTTTTGATGACTCTGAGGTTAGGAACTTTGAGGTTAGGAACTGAGATGAACTTTTGAGGACGCGAGTAGTATTTTTGACGTGTTTGAGTGTGACATTGATGTCTCGAAAAGCGTCTTTGATGTCTTTGATTGTGTCCTTGATGTCTTGAAGAGTAACTTTGGTACACACAGAGATCACACTAACGTGATGCATCAAATGAACCAATCCACAAGGGCCGTGACGAGGATTCGAATCTGCGTACGGGAGCATCTCAGACACTGCCTTAATCGACTGAGCTACAACGGGGGGTTAAAAACCTCTTTTAACCCTGTCGTAGCTCAGTCGATTAAGGCAGTGCCTGGGATGCTCCCGGACGCAGGTTCGAATCCTCGTCACGGCCCTTGTGAATTTGTTCAGTAACTTTGGAGTCTCTGAGTGTGTCTTTGGTGTCATAGACTCTGTTATTGATGTCTCGAAGAGTGTCCTTTATATTTTGAAGTGTCTTTGTCTATATTTCTTACTTAACAACACATAATTTTAGTTACGAAAGTGCTGAAAGAAGTTATATAGTACTATTTTTAGCGAAGTTAAAGGTTATTTTAGTTAAGAACTGTTTTGGAAAGTGGCTACACTTGACTATTTTCAGATGAGAGAAGTGTTATTTAGTTAAGAAAATACAAGAAAATATGATGAACATTGCTATTTCAAATGATTGGCGAATATTTTTTAGTTAAGTAATGATGAAAGTGACTATTTTCAGTTGATTGACGATGGATAAAGTTAGTCATGAATAGTATTGGAAAATTTCCTTTGACTATTCTTTTAGTCAAGAGGAAGGTCATTTTAGTATATGAACTGCGTTGAAAGGTTCCCTTTACCTATTTTTGTACTCTGAGAAGTATACTGTTAGTTAAGAAAGTATTGAGCGAAGCTACACTTGACAAGAAAAGATGATGAACGTGACTATTTTCAGTTGATTGATGAATAATTTCACTTAGGAAACGACAAGAAAACATGATGAACATGGATATTTTTAATTGATTGCTGAATAATTTTAGTTAAAATTGACAAGAAAAAGATGATAAACGTGGATATTTCAGTTAATTTACTACTAATTTTAGTTAAGAAATGACAAGAGAAATTTGTCTTGATACATACCTGAATAAAGTGAAGATTATGAAGAACAGTGTTGTGAAGAACATTCTGAAAACACGTAGAACCAGAATATTGAGTATAAAAGTAATACAGATCACATGTGATGAACATGAAAACATGAAAAGAACACATAGTACAAGAACTTGTGAAGAACATGCTAAGAACTTTGAGAACATGAATATTGAGGCAATGAGTCACAATAACGTGCTAAAGTATGTTGACCAGACCACACACTAGAAGGTGAAGGGACGACGACGTTTCGGTCCGTCCTGGACCATTCTCAAGTCGATTGTCACAATCGACTTGAGAATGGTCCAGGACGGACCGAAACGTCGTCGTCCCTTCACCTTCTAGTGTGTGGTCTGGTCAACATGAAAATTGAGTATAAAAGTTGTACAGAGAATGTGAGATGAACATGAAAACATGACAAAGAACACAGTGAACTTTGGGGAATATGAACTTGTAGAGAACATGAAAATATGATAAAGAACATAGAAAATATGGAAGAGAACATTATGAGACTATGACAAAGATCACAGAAAATGGAGAAACTGGTGAAAAATATGAACTGAACATGCTGTGAACATTTGCCGAACATGGAAAGAACACGGAAAACATGGATGAAAATGCAAAGAACACAGTGGATATAGAGAAAATATATAAATACAGTAGGATTATTGAAGGTTTGGATAAGTTGGGGAATGGGCAAGATGAAGGGAGAGGTAAGGGGGGAGAGTAAAGGGTGTGGGGAGATAAGGGTGAAAGGGAGTTGGGGAAGGTAAGGGGGGGTAAGGGCGGGGGAGGTAAGGGATAAGAAGGTAAGAAAGGGCAAAGGTTAGATATAATTTGGCAGTATTATTATTGCTTAGTTGAGTAAACAAAAGGTATTGAGAGTTGGGTGCGATCTGACCGTGTGAATATTAGCACGTTAGTGATTATTGACATAGCTGGGTGATAACGGGTATCAAAGGATATCATGTTTACCTTTAATAGACTGGAGAGGGTCTTGATCTGAAATATTTATGTTTGATGAACTAAGTGGAGGCGATGAGTCACAATAACGGGGCTGAAGTATGTTGACCAGACCACACACTAGAAGGTGAAGGGACGACGACGTTTCGGTCCGTCCTGGACCATTCTCAAGTCGATCATTCTCAAGTCGATCATTCTCAAGTCGATCATTCTCAAGACTTGAGAATGGTCCAGGACGGACCGAAACGTCGTCGTCCCTTCAATTTCTAGTGATGAACTAAAGCGGACATTAGTTGCAGCTCGGAAATTTACTTTTTGATTTATTTTACTAGTGGTGTGAAGTGTAGTTGGGGTTATAACTCTCAGGGATTTGGATGGATAGTAGTGAATTTACAGGAGCGAACTAAGGCGGGGGACAAGAGCTAAAGTTCGGTAATTGCCTTGGTCTTATTAACTACATCTGAAATAGCTGCGTTTTAAATTTTAAGGGATTTGGTTAGATACTAAAGAACTTGAATAAATGAACTAAGGTGGGGGACAAGAGCTGGAGCTCGGTAATTGTCTGGATCTTATTTACTGCGTTTTAAATAGCTATGTTTTAAATTTCAGGGGGATATATGGAATGTTAATAAATACATTATGGAGGTAAAGTAAGGCGGGGACAGGAGCTAGAACTTGCTTACTGACTTGATCTCATTTATTACGTCTGAAATATGACTGTTAAAAATGGGGCGAACATTGGGCTGTTGGTAGCGAAAATGTGGTCGCTGTCAAATTTTTGGTCTCAACTGGACTGATAATATTTGAATTTCCTCCATAAGAACTCTTTAAGAACTCAGGTATAAGTAAAACTCTGAAATATTTTGGTCTCAAAGTGGACTCTGATTAATTTGGGTCTGAAACTGGTCTCTGACTAATTTTGGTCTTTAATTGGAGTCGGACAAATTTTGGTGCTTAAACTGGACTGTGGTTAATTTTTACTGGACTCTGACGATTTTTAGGCATAAACTGGACTCTGATAAAAATTGGTCTGAAAATGGTCTCTGAATAATTTAGGTCTTTAATTGGACTCTGACTAACTTCGGGAATAAATTGGTCTCCAACTAATTTGTGGTCTTTTACTGGACTCTGCTGAAAATTGGTCTGAAAATGGACTCTGATTAATTTTCTGTCTTTACTGGACTCTGACAATATTTGAGTCTAAAATAATCTCTGCCTTAAATGGACTTTGAAGAAAATCGGTCTTAAAATGGTCTCTGTCAAATTTTTGGTCTTAAATGGACTGAAGAAAATTGGTCTTCAAATGGTCTCTGATGAAAATCAGTCTTTTTCAGGTGAAATAGCTGTAAATGGGTATAAAATCTAAGTCACGGCTAAGATGTCTATTTTCCTTAACAAAACGTCTAAGACAATATTCTCAGAAAATGGTCTTTTCAAATTTCGGTCATAAACTCGTAAATAAACTTCATTGATTATATGAACTCTGAAATATTTTCATAAAACTGATCTCTAAAAAAATGTTGAATTTTCCCCATAAGAACTCTTAACAAACTTCTAAGATCTATGAAATTATTTTTCTCGTAAGAACTCTTAACAAACTTTTATGAACAATTTATCCGAAAATGGTCTTAGAAAAAGTTTGATCTTTAACTCTGAAAAAAATTGATCAGGAAATCTGAAGCGTAAAACACGATATTTCAAAATTATAAGAAAACCCGCCAGTCCACACGGGATATTTGTCGTGGAACACCCGACGGCGGGCCCGGTCATTATTTACCCGGAAACCCTGTGACACAGAGGGCCCCTCCCCCTCCCAACCCCCTCCCCCTCCCAACCCCAACATGGGCCCTGTACGCCTTCATCCCAACTACTGACCAGTGGTGTGTGATGCTGTGTTTGTGTCTCAGGCGGTCCACCAGTGGTGGGTGATGCTGTGTTTGTGTCCCAGGTGGTCCACCAGTGGTGTGTGATGCTGTGTTTGTGTCCCTGGTGGTCCACCAGTGGTGGGTGATGCTGTGTTTGTGTCCCAGGTGGTCCACCAGTGGTGGGTGATGCTGTGTTTGTGTCTCAGGCGGTCCACCAGTGGTGTGTGATGCTGTGTTTGTGTCCGAGACGGTCCACCAGTGGTGTGTGATGCTGTGTTTGTGTCCCAGGTGGTCCACCAGTGGTGTGTGATGCTGTGTTTGTGTCCCAGGTGGTCCACCAGTGGTGTGTGATGCTGTGTTTGTGTCTCAGGTGGTCCACCAGTGATGTGTGATGCTGTGTTTGTGTCCCAGACGGTCCACCAGTGGTGTGTGATGCTATGTTTGTGTCTCAGGCGGTCCACAACAGGTCAGATCCTATCCACCAGCGCCTGCCACGCTGCCACATGATCGCGTCTGGAGATTACGCCAGAGAAAGTTACCTTGGTTGACTCCAGGCTGTCAAAGATGGGCAGCCGTGGCACAGTATGGGCTCTTGTTCCTGTGTTGCTGTGGTCACAGGTGCGGCTGGTTCCCGGGAATGTAAACCAACTAATACTCTAAAGTATAATATGTAACAAGGGACATTAAATATTCTTTAATTTGTAAACTAATTACAGTCCTTTTTATATATATGAATTTTTCAAAGACTGATGATATAGGTTAGGTTAGGTTAGGTTAGGTTAGGTTAGGTTAGGTTAGGTTAGGTTAGGTTAGGTTAGGTTAGGTTAGGTAAGGTTAGGTTAGGTTAGGTTAGGTTAGGTAAGGTTAGGTTAGGTTAGGTTAGGTTAGGTTAGGTTAGGTTAGGTTAGGTTAGGTTAGGTAAGGTTAGGTTAGGTTAGGTTAGGTTAGGTTAGGTTAGGTTAGGTTAGGTTAGGTTAGGTTAGGTAAGGTTAGGTTAGGTTAGGTTAGGTTAGGTTAGGTTAGGTTAGGTTAGGTAAGGTTAGGTTAGGTTAGGTTAGGTTAGGTTAGGTTAGGTTAGGTTAGGTAAGGTTAGGTTAGGTTAGGTTAGGTTAGGTTAGGTTAGGTTAGGTTAGGTTAGGTTAGGTAAGGTTAGGTTAGGTTAGGTTAGGTAAGGTTAGGTTAGGTTAGGTTAGGTTAGGTTAGGTTAGGTTAGGTTAGGTTAGGTTAGGTTAGTGCATGATTACTGCGTTGTTAAACTCCTGAAAGCCCTAGTTATTAACTACTGAGAGCCACAAGACGCCTCTTCAAACTTATAGTTATCTGTGAATGTTATCTTATTATCAAACTTATAGTTATCTGTGAATGTTAGTTATCTGCTATCTTATAGTTATCTGTGAGTCTGGGAATGGCTGTGAGGAAGAAATTAATTGTGGCTAACTCTATATATTATTAAATGTTAATACCATTACAGCGACGGACTTGTCACTGTCTTGAGAATGTTCGGTTCCTGCACACACGCGCGCACCTGATCTCCACATACAAGATTTTCAGAGGAATTTATAGGGTAGATAATTACAGTTTATTTAAAACAAGAGGCACACATACTAGAAGACACAGGTGGAAATTAAGTACCCAAATGAGCCACAAAGACATTATAAAAAACTCGTTTGGTGTCAGAGTAGTTAACAGATAGAATGCATTAGGCAGTGATGTGGTGGAGGCTGACTCCATACACAGTTTAAAATGTAGATATGATAGAGCCCAGTAGGCTCAGGAACCTGTTCATCAGTTGATTGACAGTTGAGAGGCGGGACTAAAGAGCCAAAGCTCATCCCAAGCAAGCACAACTAGAAGAGTACACACACACACACACACACACACACACACACACACACACACACACACACACACACACACACACACACACACACACACACACACACACACACACACATACGAAACTACAGGAATAACAGAACACCAGGGAGCAGGGAGAGATACCAGAGGGCCAGAAATGAGTACATCAGAGTGAGGAGAGAAGCAAAGAGGCAGTATGAAAATGACATCGCGAGTAAAGGTAAGACCCAACCAAAACTGCTCCACAGCCACATCAGGAGGAAAACAGCAGTGAAGGAGTGAAGGAACAAGTGATGAAACTGAGAAAAGGGGAGAACAGATACACAGAGAACGACAAAGAGGTTTGTGAAGAACTCAACAAGAGATTCCAGGAGGTCTTCACAATAGAACAAGGAGAAGCCCCTGCACTAAATGAGGAGGCAAACCGAACAACTTTGGAGGAATTTTACCTCACCAGTGATGAGGTCAAAAGGAATCTGTTGGAGCTGAATGTAACAAAGACTGTTGGGCCTGACAGAATCTCACCATTGATACTAAAGGAAGGTGCAGAAGCACTAAGTGTGCCACTCTCTATGGTGTATAACAGGTCACTGGAAACGGGAGACCTTCCGGAAAGCTGGAAGACAGCTAATGCAGTCCCAATTACACAAAGGGTGACAGGCAAGAGGCACTGAACTACAGGCCAGTTTCCCTAACTTGTATACTATGCAGGATGATGGAGAAGATTGTGAGGAAAAGGCTCGTAGAGCATCTGGAGGGAAACAGCTTTGTAACACACCACCAGCATGGGTTCAGAGATGGTAAATCGTGCCTCATAGGCCTAATAGAATTCTATGACCAAGCAACACAAATTAGGCAGGAAAGAGAAGGGTGGGCAGACTGCATTTTCTTGGACTGTCAAAAGCCTTTGACACAGTACCTTATAAAAGGCTGTTACAAAAGTTGGAGCAGCAGGCAGTTTTTTTTTTGTTTTTTTGTTTTTTATTATTTTCTACCACAAACGTGGCCACACATTTACAATGCTAACCAACATATATACATTTTCTTCTGTCCTCCATAGACAGGGTTAGAGAAGTGTTAAACATATAGTTGAGGGATTTATTGAACAATCAACCACAGAAGGTGATTCGGTACTTTTAAAATGCTAAGCTAACCTACATACGTAAATACTTAGATACACAGATTTACGTATGCCCTACATAAAGTGTTCGAAGTGCCATTAATGTGTATTTACAAAGATGAAATGCAATTCTGATCAGCTTCCATATGTACTTTATTCACATACATATACATACACACAATGAAGGGGAACAGCCTAACTGTGACGACGCGCGAAAGAGACCTGGGGGTGGACGTAACACCTAATCTATCTCCTGAGGCACATATAAATAGGATAACGACATCAGCGTACTCTACACTGGCAAAAGTTAGAACATTATTCAGAAACCTAAGTAAGGAGGCATTTAGGGCGCTTTACACTGCCTACGCGAGGCCAGTCTTAGAGTATGCCGCCTCATCATGGAGTCCCCATCTGAAGAAGCATATAATGAAACTGGAAAAAGGCTCAGAGGTTTGCAACGAGACTTGTCCCAGAGCTACGAGGGATGGGGTATGAGGAGCGCCTGAGGGAACTGTGCCTTACGACACTAGAAAGAAGGGAGAGGGAGGGGGGGAACATGATAGGAACGTATAAGATACTCAGAGGGATTGACAGAGTGGACATAGACGAAATGTTCACACGGAATAGTAACGGAACAAGGGGACATGGATGGAAGCTTGAAACTCAGATGAGTCACAGAGATGTTAGGAAGTTTTCTTTTAGTGTGAGAGTAGTGGGAAAATGGAATGCACTTCAGGAACAGGATGTGGAAGCAAATACTATTCATAATTTTAAAACCAGGTATGATAAGGAAATGGGACAGGAGTCATTGCTGTAAACAACCGATGCTCGAAAGGCAGGATCCAAGAGTCAATGCTCGATCTTGCAGACACAACTAGGTGAGTACACACATATATACGTACATATACATATATGCATGCATATATACACACACATGCATTCACATACATTTGTCTCTTTTACTCTGACAGGGTGAGATAGCTGACAGAGAAACTAGTGTGCAATAAGCACTTATTCTCGAAAGGTGATTAAGGTGCTTTTACAAGCTCAGGTTATATAGTTACATCACATACATACATTGTATAATTGATACATTACATGGTCAATCTTGGATACAAGTCCAATATATCACCAAGTGTTCCAGTACTCATATAGTAATTACACGGCAGGAGTAAAAGGTAAGGTGCTCCAGTGGATAAGGGAGTATCTAATCAATAGGAAACAGCGAGTAACGGTGAGCGGGGAGGCATCAGAGTGGCGAGATGTCACCAGTGAAGTTCCACACGGCTCTGTACTTGGACCCATCCTGTTTCTAGTATATGTAAACGACCTTCCGGAGGGTATAGACTCATTCCCCTCAATGTTTGCTGATGATGCAAAAATTATGAGAAGAATCAAAACAGATGAAGAGAGACAGAGACTACAGGACGACCTGGAGAAACAGGAGGAATGGTCTAGAAAATGGTTGCTAAAGTTCAACTCTGGAAAGTGTAAAGTTATGAAATTAGACGAAGGGAGTAGAAGGCTGAACACAAGGTACCATCTGGGAGGTGAAATCCTGCAAGAGTCAAATAGAGAGAAAGATCTGGGGGTTGATATCACACCGAACCTGTCCACAGGGGCCCACATCAAAAGGATATCATCAGCAGCAAATGGTAGACTTGCCAATATAAGAACTGCCTTTAGAAACATGTGTAAGGAATCGTTCAGGACCCTGTATACCACTTATGTAAGACAAATCCTGGAGTATGCAGCTCCAGCTTGGAGTCCATACCTAGTTAAACACAAGCCGAAGTTAGAGAAGATTCAGAGGTATGCCACCAGACTGGTCCCGGAACTGAGAGGAATGAGCTACGAGGAAAGGCTAAGGGAGCTGAACCTCACAACCCTGGAAAACAGAAAAGTAAGGGGAGACATGATAACCACCTACAAAATTGTCAGGGGAATTGATAAGGTGGACAAAGACAAACTCTTTAGCACGGGTGGAACCCGAACAAGGGGACACACGTGGAAACTGAGTACCCAGATGAGCCACAGAGACGTTAGAAAGAATTTTTTCAGTGTCAGGGTAGTTAACAAATGGAATGCATTAAGTAGTGATGTGGTGAAGGCTGACTCCATACACAATTTCATATGTAGATATGATAGAGCCCAGTAGGCTCAGGAACCTGTACACCAGTTGATTGACAGTTGAGAGGCGGGACCAAAGAGCCAGAGCTCAACTCTCGGAAGCACAAACAGGTGAGTACAAATAGATGAGTTTTCACACACACACACAGAGGGGTCTGGTGGCTGAGTGGACAGCGCGCAGAACTCGTAATTCTGTGGCCCGGGCTCAATTCCCGGACCAGGCAGACACAAATGGGTAAAATTTCTTTAACCCTGATGCCTCTATTACCTAGCAGTATATAGGCACCTGGGAGTTACACAGCTGTTACGGGCTGCTTCCTGTGTGTGTGTGCTCTAATTGTACTCACCTATTTGTGCTTGCGGGGGTTGATCTCTATCTCTTTGGTCCCGCCTCTCAACCGTCAATCAACAGGTATACAGGTTCCTGAGCCTATTGGGCTCTATCATATCTACACTTGAAACTGTGTATGGAGTCAGCCTCCACCACATTGCTTCCTAATGCATTCCATTTGTCAACCACTCTGACACTAAAAAAGTTCTTTCTAATATCTCTGTGGCTCATTTGGGCGCTCAGTTTCCACCTGTGTCGCCTAGTGCGTGTTCCCCTTGTGTTAAATAGCCTGTCATTATCAACCCTGTCGATTCCCTTGAGAATCTTGAATGTGGTGATCATATCCCCCCTAACTCTTCTGTCTTCCAACGAAGTGAGGTTTAATTCCCGTAGTCTCTCCTCGTAGCTCATACCTCTCAGCTCGGGTACTAGTCTGGTGGTAAACCTTTGAACCTTTTCCAGTTTAGTCTTATGCTTGACTAGATATGGACTCCATGCTGGGGCTGCATACTCCAGGATTTCTCTGACATATATGGTATATAATGTTCTGAAAGATTCCTTACACAAGTTTCTTAAGGCCGTTCGTATGTTAGCCAACCTGGCATATGCTGCTGATGTTATCCTCTTGATATGAGCTTCAGGGGACAGGTCTGGCGTGATATCAACCCCCAGGTCTTTCTCTCTCTCTGACTCTTGCAGGATTTCATCTCCCAAAGGATATCTTGTATCTGATCTCCTGCTTCCTACCCCTATCTTCATTACATAACATTTGCTTGGGTTAAACTCCAACAGCCATTTGTTCGACCATTCCTGCAGCTTGTCCAGGTCTTCTTGAAGCCTCAAGCTGTCCTCCTCTGTCCTAATCCTTCTCATAATTTTGGCGTCGTCAGCAAACATTGAGAGGAATGAATCTATACCCTCTGGGAGATCATTTACGTATATCAGAAACAGGATAGGTCCAAGCATAGAGCCCTGTGGGACTCCACTGGTGACTTCACGCCATTCTGAGGTCTCACCCCTCATTGTAACTCTCTGCTTCCTATGGCTTCCTGTGTGTTTGTTTGTGTACTCATCTAGTTACTCACCTAGTTGTGTTTGCGGGGGTTGAGCTCTGGCTCTTTGGTCCCGCCTCTCAACCGTCAATCAACAGGTGTACAGATTCCTGAGCCTATCGGGCTCTATCATATCTACACTTGAAACTGTGTATGGAGTCAGCCTCCTCCACATCACTTCCTAATGCATTCCATTTGTCAACCACTCTGACACTAAAAAAGTTCTCTCTAATATCTGTGTGGCTCATTTGGGCACTCAGTTTCCACCTGTGTCCCCTTGTGCGTGTTCCCCTTGTGTTAAATAGACTGTCTCTATCTACCCTATCAATTCCCTTCAGAATCTTGAATGTGGTGATCATGTCCCCCCCTAACTCTTCTGTCTTCCAGCGAAGTGAGGTTTAATTCCCGTAGTCTCTCCTCGTAGCTCATACCTCTCAGCTCGGGTACTAGTCTGGTGGCAAACCTTTGTTTGTGTGTGAGCGTGTGTGTGTGTGTGTGTGTGTGTGTGTGTGTGTGTGTGTGTGTGTGTGTGTGTGTGTGTGTGTGTGTGTGTGTGTGTGTGTGTGTGTGTGTGAGTGTGTGTGTGTGTGTGTGTGTGTGTGTGTGTGTGTGTGTGTGTGTGTGTGTGTGTGTGTGTGTGTGTGTGTGTGTGTGTGTGTGTGTGTGTGTGTGTGTGTGTGTGTGTGTGTGTGTGTGTGTGTGTGTGTGTGTGTGTGTGTGTGTGTGTGTGTGTGTGTGTGTGTGTGTGTGTGTGTGTGTGTGTGTGTGTGTGTGTGTGTGTGTGTGTGTGTGTGTGTGTGTGTGTGTGTGTGTGTGTGTGTGTGTGTGTGTGTGTGTGTGTGTGTGTGTGTGTGTGTGTGTGTGTGTGTGTGTGTGTGTGTGTGTGTGTGTGTGTGTGTGTGTGTGTGTGTGTGTGTGTGTGTGTGTGTGTGTGTGTGTGTGTGTGTGTGTGTGTGTGTGTGTGTGTGTGTGTGTGTGTGTGTGTGTGTGTGTGTGTGTGTGTGTGTGTGTATGTGTGTGTGTGCGTGTGTGTGTGTGTGTAATTACCTAAGTGTAATTACCTAAGTGTAGTTACAGGATGAGAGCTACGCTCGTGGTGTCCCGTCTTCCCAGCACTCTTTGTCATATAACGCTTTGAAACTACTGACGGTCTTGGCCTCCACCACCTTCTCACCTAACTTGTTCCAACCGTCTACCACTCTGTTTGCGAAGGTGAATTTTCTTATATTTCTTCGGCATCTGTGTTTAGCTAGTTTATATCTATGACCTCTTGTTCTTAAAGTTCCAGGTCTCAGGAAATCTTCCCTATCGATTTTATCAATTCCTGTAACTATTTTGTATGTAGTGATCATATCACCTCTATCGCAGCACTGTCAGCCAGGTGTCCCAGCGGTCAACAGTGACAGCACTGTCAGCCAGGTGTCCCAGCGGTCAACTGTGACAACACTGTCAGCCAGGTGTCCCAGCGGTCAACAGTGACAGCACTGTCAGCCAGGTGTCCCAGCGGTCAACTGTGACAGCACTGTCAGCCAGGTGTCCCAGCGGTCAACTGTGACAGCACTGTCAGCCAGGTGTCCCAGCGGTCAACTGTGACAACACTGTCAGCCAGGTGTCCCAGCGGTCAACTGTGACAACACTGTCAGCCAGGTGTCTCAGCGGTCAACTGTGACAGCACTGTCAGCCAGGTGTCCCAGCGGTCAACTGTGACAACACTGTCAGCCAGGTGTCTCAGCGGTCAACTGTGACAACACTGTCAGCCAGGTGTCCCAGCGGTCAACAGTGACAGCACTGTCAGCCAGGTGTCCCAGCGGTCAACTGTGACAGCACTGTCAGCCAGGTGTCCCAGCGGTCAACTGTGACAGCACTGTCAGCCAGGTGTCCCAGCGGTCAACTGTGACAACACTGTCAGCCAGGTGTCCCAGCGGTCAACTGTGACAGCACTGTCAGCCAGGTGTCCCAGCGGTCAACTGTGACAACACTGTCAGCCAGGTGTCTCAGCGGTCAACTGTGACAACACTGTCAGCCAGGTGTCCCAGCGGTCAACAGTGACAGCAATGTCAGCCAGGTGTCCCAGCGGTCAACTGTGACAGCACTGTCAGCCAGGTGTCCCAGCGGTCAACTGTGACAACACTGTCAGCCAGGTGTCCCAGCGGTCAACTGTGACAACACTGTCAGCCAGGTGTCTCAGCGGTCAACTGTGACAGCACTGTCAGCCAGGTGTCTCAGCGGTCAACTGTGACAGCACTGTCAGCCAGGTGTCCCAGCGGTCAACTGTGACAACACTGTCAGCCAGGTGTCTCAGCGGTCAACTGTGACAGCACTGTCAGCCAGGTGTCTCAGCGGTCAACTGTGACAGCACTGTCAGCCAGGTGTCCCAGCGGTCAACTGTGACAACACTGTCAGCCAGGTGTCCCAGCGGTCGACTGTGACAACACTGTCAGCCAGGTGTCCCAGCGGTCAACGGTGACAACACTGTCAGCCAGGTGTCCCAGCGGTCGACTGTGACAACACTGTCAGCCAGGTGTCCCAGCGGTCAACTGTGACAACACTGTCAGCCAGGTGTCCCAGCGGTCATCTGTGACAGCACTGTCAGCCAAGTGTCCCAGCGGTCAACTGTGACAACACTGTCAGCCAGGTGTCCCAGCGGTCAACTGTGACAGCACTGTCAGCCAGGTGTCCCAGCGGTCAACTGTGACAACACTGTCAGCCAGGTGTCCCAGCGGTCAACTGTGACAACACTGTCAGCCAGGTGTCCCAGCGGTCAACTGTGACAACACTGTCAGCCAGGTGTCCCAGCGGTCAACTGTGACAACACTGTCAGCCAGGTGTCCCAGCGGTCAACTGTGACAACACTGTCAGCCAGGTGTCCCAGCGGTCAACTGTGACAACACTGTCAGCCAGGTGTCCCAGCGGTCAACGGTGACAACACTGTCAGCCAGGTGTCCCAGCGGTCAACTGTGACAACACTGTCAGCCAGGTGTCCCAGCGGTCAACTGTGACAACACTGTCAGCCAGGTGTCCCAGCGGTCAACTGTGACAACACTGTCAGCCAGGTGTCCCAGCGGTCAACTGTGACAACACTGTCAGCCAGGTGTCCCAGCGGTCAACTGTGACAAAACTGTCAGCCAGGTGTCCCAGCGGTCAACTGTGACAACACTGTCAGCCAGGTGTCCCAGCGGTCAACTGTGACAACACTGTCAGCCAGGTGTCCCAGCGGTCAACTGTGACAACACTGTCAGCCAGGTGTCCCAGCGGTCAACTGTGACAACACTGTCAGCCAGGTGTCCCAGCGGTCACTGGTACAGTTGGTGAGGCGGGACCTAAGAGCTGTCATGGGATCACGCCGTCACAGGTAGGTGAGTGGCAGTAGGGGAGCACACACCTCAGCCCCCGGGGCTCCCCCTCGCCTGCCCCGGCCCCTGAGAGGTATGCCAGCCCTCGTGGACGATCTTGGCCCCTACAGTGGGAGGTGGCAAGTGTCAGTTTGGCTTGTGATGAGTGTTAGCCTTATAGCGCGGTGTCTTAAGGTCCATATTGGCCTGTGTCGACCTATTTAAGCCCTCATTAGTGCCGTCCTGCCACCCAGGAGGCGCTGGTCACCACCTTACACTAATAATTAAGGAAGAGCCGCCGGTGCCGCTTGAGCTGGTGTCTCCGTACACCATATTTGTGTCGGTGTGGTGCCCAGTCGATCCCTCCCCTTCCTCCCGGGAATGTTACCCCCCCCCCGCCAGGCAGTGACTGTAGGTGACCAGAGGACGGGGTAGGGACACACGGAGGGACACATGGAGGCGACACATGGAGTGACACATGGAGGCGACACATGGAGTGACACCTGGAGGGACACATGTAGGGACACATAGAGCGGACACATGGAGGGACACATGGAGGGACACAGAGGGGACATATAGAGGGGACACATGGAGTGACACATGTAGGGGACATATGGAGGGGACACATGGAGGAACACATGGAGTGACACACGGAGGAACACATGGAGGGGACACATGGAGGAACACATGGAGTGACACACGGGGGAACACATGAAGGGACACATGGAGGGACATATAGAGGGGACACCTAGAGTGACACATGGAGGGACACCTGGAGGGACACATGGAGGGACGCATGTAGGGACACATGGAGGGACACATGCAGGGACACATGGATGATCACTTGTAGGGACACATGGAGGAACAAATCCACAAGGGCCTTGACGAGGATTCGAACCTGCGTCCGGGAGCATCCCAGACACTGAGAACGGCCTATTGACATAGCTCGGGTGCAGGGGGGGGGGGGTTGTGTAAAAGCCTGGTTTGTGCCTCGGAGAGGCTACGGGATCCAGTAAGTTCAGTAGAACTTCGGTTTCAACCCTTTTACCCTGTCGTAGCTCAGTCGATTAAGGCAGTGTCTGGGATGCTCCCGGACGCAGGTTCGAATCCTCGTCAAGGCCCTTGTGGATTTGTTCATTTGATGCATCACGTTAGTGTGATCTCTGTGTGTGACATGGAGGAACACATGGAGGGACACTTGGAGGGACACATGGAGGCACACTTGGAGGGACACATGGAGGCACACTTAGAGGGACACATGGAGGGACACATGGAGGCACACTTGGAGGGACACATGGAGGCACACTTAGAGGGACACATGGAGGCACACTTAGAGGGACACATGGAGGCACACTTGGAGGGACACATGGAGGCACACTTAGAGGGACACATGGAGGCACACTTAGAGGGACACATGGAGGCACACTTGGAGGGACACATGGAGGCACACTTAGAGGGACACATGGAGGCACACTTAGAGGGACACATGGAGGGACATATGGAGGGACGTTTAGAGGAACACATGGAGGGACACATGGAAATCCTAAAAAAAACAGTATGTGGACATGTTTAGCACTCCGATACATAGCATGAAAGTGGAAGATTCGGTCAATTTCTTTATGCGTGATATTCAAACACTTGTAAATATTACTGATTTCAACACGAGCGTAGCAGATTTTGAAAGAAAAATTGACAATATGCACATGCACTCAGCCCCGGGTTCAGACTCGTGGAATTTAATATTTATAAAGAAATGCAAAGTGCCGGTAGCACAGGCACTCAGTATAGTGTGGAGGAAGAACTTATACACGGGGGGAGGTTCCAGATGCGCTGAAAGCAGCAGACATTGCCCCTCTACACAAGGGAGGGAGCAAAGCATTGGCAAAGAATTATAGACCAGTTGCACTAACGTCTCACATAATAAAAGTATTTGAGAGAGTGATCAGGAGTCAGGTCACTAGATTCTTGGAGACCAATGACCTCCACAACCCAGGCCAACATGGATTTAGAGCAGGAAGATCATGCCTCTCACAGCTACTTGACCACTATGACAATCACTGAGGCATTAGAGGAAAAACATAATGCAGATGTCATATACACAGATTTTGCAAAGGCATTCGACAAATGTGACCATGGAGTGATTGCACACAAAATGAGGTCAATGGGTATAACTGGTAAAGTAGGACGCTGGATACTCAATTTCCTGTCTAACAGAACACAAAGAGTAACGGTCAATCAAGCAAAATCGAGTCCGAGTGCAGTTAAAAGCTCTGTACCTCAGGGTACAGTCCTTGCACCGCTGCTGTTCCTTATTCTCATATCAGATATAGACAAAAATACAAGTCACAGCTTCGTGTCATCCTTTGCAGATGATACAAAAGTCAGCATGAAAATTACCTCTGCTGAAGACATTGAAAAACTACAAGCAGACTTTAACAAAGTTTTCGATTAGAAGCAGAAAATAACATGATGTTTAACGGTGATAAATTCCAGGTACTCAGGTACGGTGAAAATGAGGATCTGGAAAATAATACAGGGTAAAAAACACAATCAAATCTTCCCGTAGTAGGAAAACAGCATGTCAAGGATTTGGGAATAATGATGTCCGACGATCTAACGTTTACGGAGCATAACCAAGTAAATATTGCGTCAGCCAGAAAATGATAAGATGGATTATGAGAACCTTCAAGTTCAGAGATCCCATCACAATGGTTGTACTCTTCAAATCACCTGTGTTGTCCCGTCTTGAGTACTTCTCAGTACTCACTTCCCCCTTCAGAGCAGGAGATATTGCTGAAATTGAGGGAATACAGAGAACATATACGGCACGTATAGATGAGATAAAGCACCTAAATTACTTGGATCCTCTCAAAGCTCTCCAAATGTACTTACTAGAAAGGAGACGAGAGAGAGATACCAAATACATGGAAAATATTGGAGGGCCAAGTACCAAATCTACACAGTAAAATAACAACGTACTGGAGTAAACGACATGGAAGAAAATGCAGAATAGAACCAGTGAAGAGCAGAGGTGCCATAGGCACAATCAGAGAACACTGTATAAACATCAGAGGTCCGCGGTTGTTCAACGTCCTCCCAGCAAGCATAAGAAATATTGCCGTAACAACCGTGGACATTTTCAAGAGGAAACTAGATAGTTTCCTCCAAGGAGTGCCGGACCAACCGGGCTGTGGTGGGTATGTGGGCCTGCGGGCCGCTCCAAGCAACAGACTGGTGGACCAAACTCTCACAAGTCAAGCCTGGCCTCGGGCCGGGCTTGGGTAGTAGAAGAACTCCCAGAACCCCTTCAACCAGGAGGGACACTTGTAGGGACACTTCTAGGGACACATGGAGGGACACATGGAGGGACACATAGAGGGACACTTGTAGGGATACATGTAGGGACACATGGAGGGACACTTGTAGGGACACATGGAGGGACACTTGTAGGGACACTTGTAGGGACACATGGAGGGACACTTGTAGGGACACATGGAGGGACACTTGTAGGGACACTTGTAGGGACACATGGAGGGACACATAGAGGGACACTTGTAGGGACACATAGAGGGACACTTGTAGGGATACATGTAGGGACACATGGAGGGACACATGGAGGGACACTTGTAGGGACACATAGAGGGACACTTGTAGGGATATATGTAGGGACACATGGAGGGACACTTGTAGGGACACATGGAGGGACACTTGTAGGGACACTTGTAGGGACACATGGAGGGACACATAGAGGGACACATGGAGGGACACTTGTAGGGACACTTGTAGGGACACATGCAGGGACACTTGTAAGGACACTTGTAGGGACACATGGAGGGACACTTGTAGGGACACTTGTAGGGACACATGAAGGGACACTTGTAGGGACACTTGTAGGGACACATGGAGGGACACTTGTAGGGACACTTGTAGGGACACATGGAGGGACACATGGAGGGACACTTGTAGGGACACATGGAAGGACACTTGTAGGGACACATGGAGGGACACATGGAGGGACACTTGCAGCGACACATGGAGGGACACATGGAGAGACACTTGCAGCGACACATAGGGGGACACATGGAGGGACATATGGATGGACACATGGAAGGACATATGGAGGGACACATGGAGGAACACATGTAGTGACACATGGAGGGACACTTGTAGGGACACATTTAGGGACACATGGAGGGACACTTGTAGGGACACATGTAGGGACACATGTAGGGACACATGGAGGGACACTTGTAGGGATACATGTAGGAACACATGGAGGGACACATGGAGGGACACATGGAGGGACACTTGTAGGGACACATGTAGGGACACATGGAGGGACACTTGTAGGGACCCATGTAGGGACACATGGAGGGACACATGTAGGGACACATGGAGGGACACTTGTAGGGACACATGGAAGGACACATGTAGGGACACATGGAGGGACACTTGTAGGGACACATGGAGGGACACTTGTAGGGACACATGGAAATACACTTGTAGGGACACATGGAGGGACACTTGTAGGGACACACGGAGGGACACTTGTAGGGACACATGTAGGGACACATGGAGGGACACTTGGAGGGACACATGGAGGGACACATGGAGAGACACATGGAGGGACACTTGTAGAGACACATGGAGGGACACTTGTAGGGACACATGGAGGGACACTTGTAGGGACACATGGAGAGACACATGGAGGGACACTTGTAGGGACACATGGAAGGACACTTGTAGAGACACATGGAGGGACACATGGAGGGACACTTGTAGAGACACATGGAGGGACACTTGTAGGGACACATGGAGGGACACTTGTAGGGACACATGGAGAGACACATGGAGGGACACTTGTAGGGACACATGGAAGGACACTTGTAGAGACACATGGAGGGACACATGGAGGGACACTTGTAGGGACACATGAAGGGACACTTGTAGGGACACTTGGAGAGACACATGGAGGGACACTTGTAGGGACACATGGAAGGACACTTGTAGAGACACATGGAGGGACACATGGAGGGACACTTGTAGGGACACATGGAGGGACACTTGTAGGGACACATGGAGAGACACATGGAGGGACACTTGTAGGGACACAAGGAGGGAAACATGGAGGGACACATGGAGGGACACTTGTAGGGACACATGGAAGGACACTTGTAGGGACACATGGAGGGACACATGGAGGGACACATGTAGGGACACATGGAGGGACACATGGAGGGACACTTGTAGGGACACATGGAGGGACACTTGTAGGGACACATGGAGGGACACTTGTAGGGACACATGGAGGGACAGATGGAGGGACACATGTACGGACACATGGAGGGACACTTGTAGAGACACATGGAGGGACACTTGTAGGGACATATGGAGGGACACTTGTAGGGACACATGGAGGGACACTTGTAGGGACACATGGAGGGACACTTGTAGGGACACATGGAGGGACACTTGTAGGGACACATGGAGAGACACATGGAGGGACAGATGGAGGGACACATGGAGGGACACTTGTAGAGACACATGGAGGGACACATTGGTGTATACAGGTAGGGACACTTGTAGGGACACATGGAGGGACACTTGTAGGGACACATGGAGGGACACATTGGTGTATACAGGTAGGGACACTTGTAGGGACACATGGAGGGACACTTGTAGGGACACATGGAGGGACACATGTAGAGACACATGGAGGGACACTTGTAGGGACACATGGAGGGACATTTGTAGGGACACATGGAGGGACACTTGTAGGGACACTTGTAGGGACACATGAAGGGACACTTGAAGGGACACTTGTAGGGACACATGGAGGGACACTTGTAGGGACACTTGTAGGGACACATGAAGGGACACTTGTAGGGACACTTGTAGGGACACATGGAGGGACACATGGATGGCCACATGGAGGGACACATGGAGGGACACTTGTAGGGACACATGGAAGGACACTTGTAGGGACACATGGAGGGACACATGGAGGGACACTTGCAGCGACACATGGAATGACACTTGTAGGGACACATGGAGGGACACTTGCAGCGACACATTGAGGGACACATGGAGAGACACTTGCAGCGACACATAGGGGGACACATGGAGGGACACATGGAGGGACACTTGTAGGGACACATGGAGGGACAGATGGAGGGACACATGTAGGGACACATGGAGGGACACTTGTAGAGACACATTTAGGGACACTTGTAGGGACACATGTAGGGACACATGTAGGGACACATGGAGGGACACTTGTAGGGACACATGGAGGTACACTTGTAGGGACACATGGAGGGACACTTGTAGGGATACATGTAGGGACACATGGAGGGACACATGGAGGGACACTTGTAGGGACCCATGTAGGGACACATGGAGGGACACATGTAGGGACACATGGAGGGACACTTGTAGGGACACATGTAGGGACACATGGAGGGACACTTGTAGGGACCCATGTAGGGACACATGGAGGGACACATGTAGGGACACATGGAGGGACACTTGTAGGGACACATGGAAGGACACATGTAGGGACACATGGAGGGACACTTGTAGGGACACATGGAGGGACACTTGTAGGGACACATGGAAATACACTTGTAGGGACACATGGAGGGACACTTGTAGGGACACACGGAGGGACACTTGTAGGGACACATGTAGGGACACATGGAGGGACACTTGGAGGGACACATGGAGGGACACATGGAGAGACACATGGAGGGACACTTGTAGAGACACATGGAGGGACACATGGAGGGACACTTGTAGAGACACATGGAGGGACACTTGTAGGGACACATGGAGGGACACTTGTAGGGACACATGGAGAGACACATGGAGGGACACTTGTAGGGACACATGGAAGGACACTTGTAGAGACACATGGAGGGACACATGGAGGGACACTTGTAGGGACACATGAAGGGACACTTGTAGGGACACATGGAGAGACACATGGAGGGACACTTGTAGGGACACATGGAAGGACACTTGTAGAGACACATGGAGGGACACATGGAGGGACACATGGAGGGACACTTGTAGGGACACATGGAGGGACACTTGTAGGGACACGTGGAGAGACACATGGAGGGACACTTGTAGGGACACAAGGAGGGAAACATGGAGGGACACATGGAGGGACACTTGTAGGGACACATGGAAGGACACTTGTAGGGACACATGGAGGGACACATGGAGGGACACATGCAGGGACACATGGAGGGACACATGGAGGGACACTTGTAGGGACACATGGAGGGACACTTGTAGGGACACATGGAGGGACACTTGTAGGGACACATGGAGGGACAGATGGAGGGACACATGTAGGGACACATGGAGGGACACTTGTAGAGACACATGGAGGGACACTTGTAGGGACATATGGAGGGACACTTGTAGGGACACATGGAGGGACACTTGTAGGGACACATGGAGGGACACTTGTAGGGACACATGGAGGGACACTTGTAGGGACACATGGAGAGACACATGGAGGGACAGATGGAGGGACACATGTAGGGACACATGGAGGGACACTTGTAGAGACACATGGAGGGACACATTGGTGTATACAGGTAGGGACACTTGTAGGGACACATGGAGGGACACTTGTAGTGACACATGGAGGGACACATGTAGAGACACATGAGCTCTGGCTCTTTGGTCCCGCCTCTCAACTGTCTATCAACAGGTATAGGTTCCTGAGCCTATTGGGCTCTGTCATATCTACACTTGAAACTGTGTATGGAGTCAGCCTCCACCACATCACTTCCTAATGCATTCCATTTGTCAACCACTCTGACACTAAAAAAGTTCTTTCTAATATCTCTGTGGCTCATTTGGGCACTCAGTTTCCACCTGTGTCCCCTAGTGCGTGTTCCCCTTGTGTTAAATAGCCTGTATTTATCTACCCTATCAATTCCCTTCAGAATCTTGAATGTGGTGATCATGTCCCCCCTAACTCTTCTTTCTTCCAGCGAAGTGAGGTTTAATTCCCGTAGTCTCTCCTCGTAGCTCATACCTCTCAGCTCGGGTACTAGTTTGGTGGCAAACCTTTGAACCTTTTCCAGTTTAGTCTTATCCTTGACTAGATATGGACTCCATGCTGGGGCTGTATACTCCAGGATTGGCCTGACATATGTGGTATACAAAGTTCTGAATGATTCTTTACACAAGTTTCTGAATGTAGTTCGTATGTTGGCCAGCCTGGCATATGCCGCTGATGTTATCCTCTTGATATGGGCTGCAGGAGACAGGTCTGGCGTGATATCAACCCCAAAGTCTTTTTCTTTCTCTGGCGTCTGAAGAATTTCCTCTCCCAGATGATACCTTGTATCTGGCCTCCTGCTCCCTACACTTATCCTCATCACATTACATTTGGTTGGGTTAAACTCTAACAACCATTTACTCGACCATTCCTTCCGCTTGTCTAGGTCTTCTTGAAGCCTCAAACAGTCCTTTTCTGTCTTAATCTTTCTCATAATTTTGGCATCGTCCGCAAACATTGAGAGAAATGAATCTATACCCTCCGGGAGATCATTTGCATATATCAGAAACAAGGTAGGACCGAGTACACAGCCCTGTGTGACTCCACTGGTGACTTCACGCCAATCAGAGGTCTCATCCCTCACCGTAACTCTCGGCTTCCTATTGCTTAGGTACTCCCTTATCCACTGGAGCACCTTACCAGCTACACCTGCCTGTCTCTCCAGCTTATGTACCAGCCTCGTGCGGTACTGTGTCAAAGGCTTTCCAACAATCCAAGAAAATGCAGTCCGCCCAGCCCTCTCTTTCTTGCTTAATCTTTGTCACCTGGTCGTAGAATTCTATTAGGCCTGTCAGGCAAGATTTACCCTCCCAGAACCCATGTTGGCAATATGTCACGAAGTCCCTTCTCTCCAGATGTGATACCAGGTTTTTTCTCACGATCTTCTCCATCACGTTGCATGGTATACAAGTCAAGGACACTGGCCTGTAGTTCAGTGCCTCTTGTCTGTCGCCCTTTTTGTATATTGGGACTACATTCGCCGTCTTCCATATTTCTGGTAGGTCTCCCGTCTCCAGTGACTTACTATACACTTTGGAGAGTGGCAAGCAAAGTGCCTCTGCACACTCTTTCAGTACCCATGGCGAGATCCCGTCTGGGCCAACAGCCTTTTGTAACATCCAGATCCAGCAGGTGTCTCTTGACCTCCTCTCTCATAATTTCGAACCCTTCCAAGGCCGCCTGGTTTACTTCCCTTTCTCCTAGCACAGTGACCTCACCTTGTTCTGTTGTGAAGACTTCCTGGAACCTCTTGTTGAATTCCTCACACACCTCTTTGTCATTCTCTGTATACCTGTCCTCGCTTGTTCTAAGTTTCACTACCTGTTCTTTCACTGTTGTTTTCCTTCTGATGTGACTGTGGAGTAGCTTTGGTTCGGTCTTGGCTTTGTTTGCTATATCATTTTCATAACTTTTCTCTGCTTCTCTTCTCACCCTGACGTACTCATTCCTGGTTCTCTGGTATCTCTCTCTGCTTTCTGGTGTTCAGTTATTCCGGAAGTTCCTCCACGCATTTTTGTTCAGCTTCTTCGCTTCCATACATGGCCTATTATACCATGGATTCTGTGTGTGTGTGTGTGTGAAATTTGTTTAGTAGTTAGTAACAGTTGATTGATTGACAGTTGAGAGGCGGGCCGAAAGAGCAGAGCTCAACTCCCGCAAGCTCAACTAGGTGAATACAACTAGGTGAATACACACACACACACACACACACACACACACACACACACACACACACACACATGGGGCCTCGTAGCCTGGTGGATAGCGCGCAGGACTCGTAATTCTGTGGCGCGGGTTCGATTCCCGCACGAGGCAGGAAGAAATGGGCAAAGTTTCTTTCACCCTAAGTGCCCCTGTTACCTAGCAGTAAATAGGTACCTGGGAGTTAGTCAGCTGTCACGGGCTGCTTCCTGGGGTGTGTGTGTGTGTGGTGTAGAAAAAAAAAAAAAGTAGTTAGTAAACAGTTGATTGACAGTTGAGAGGCTCGCCGAAAGAGCAAAGCTCAACCCCCGCAAAAACACAACTAGTAAACACAACTAGTAAACACACACACACACACACACACACACACACACACACACACACACACACACACACACACACACACACACACACACACACACACACACACACACACACACTGTATCTCTGTGTCTAATATCTCTGTGGCCCAAATGAGCCACAGAGATATTAGAAAGAACTTTTTTAGTGTCAGAGTGGTTGACAAATGGAATGCATTAGGAAGTGATGTGGTGGAGGCTGACTCCATACACAGTTTCAAGTGTAGATATGACAGAGCCCGATAGGCTCAGGAATCTGTACACCTGTTGATTGACGGTTGAGAGGCGGGACCAAAGAGCCAGAGCTCAACCCCCGCAAACACAACTAGGTGAGTACAACTAGGTGAGTACACACACACACACACACACACACACAAACACACACACACACACACACACACACACACACACACACACACCTACACACACACACAAACAAACATCCTCCCAGCTCCCGCTCACCCCAGACCACACAGGTCCCCCCCAGAGGAGAAGCAGAAGAGAGTCAGTTTCAGGGTAATGTACTTGAACATAGATGGGATCACAAGCAAGGCAAGTGAACTAAGGGAAAGAGCACAAGAAGTGAACCCAGATGTAATCGGACTCACTGAAACAAAACTCTCTGGAATCATAACGAATGCCATGTTTCCCCAGGAGTACACAGTAATAAGGAAAGAGAGGGAAGGTAGAGGAGGCGGAGTGGCCTTACTCATGAGAAAGGAATGGAGTTTTAAGGAGATGGCTATCCCAGGCTGTGAGGGTTTTAGAGACTACATAGCAGGCACCATGACAATGGGAGGACCAAGAATAGTAGTAGCAGTAATATATAACCCTCCACCAAATGACAGAAGACCCCATCAAGAGTATGAAAACAACAACATGGCAGTTAACACTATAATTGAGAGGGTAGCCTCTGCTGCCTGTAGAAATAGATCCAACCTGCTCATCATGGGGGACTTCAGTCACGGAAGGATTGACTGGGAGAACAAGGAACCGCATGGAGGCGAGGATACGTGGAGAGCCAAACTAATGGAGGTGGTGACTAGAAACTTTTTAACCCAGCATGTCAGAGAACCCACAAGGATGAGAGGAAATGACGAACCAGCGAGACTCGACCTGGTCTTCACCCTGAACGACTCTAACATAAGTGAAATCGGTTTTGAGGCCCCAGTAGGAATGAGCGACCACAGTGTACTGGTGTTTGAGTACCCGATTGAAGAAGGGTTATTGAGCTCGAGGAGGGATACCGAAACCAAAAGGTTAACATACCGAAAGGGAAACTATGAGGAGATAAAAAAATTCCTAACAGATATAGCATGGGAAACAGAGCTCAGGGAAAAGACGGCCCAAGATATGATGGACTACATCACGCAAAAATGCAAGGACGCAGCAAACAAGTTTGTCCCAGTCCAAAAGCAAAACAGTGAAATGAAGATGAGAAACCTATGGTTTAATCAGAGATGTAGGCTAGCTAAGCAGCAAAGTAAAAGGGCATAGAGAAACTATTGGAATAACAGGACACTGGAGAGCAGAGGAAGATACCAGAATGCCAGGAATGAATATGTCAGGATGAGAAGAGAGGCAGAAAGACAATACGAAAATGACATCGCAAGCAAGGCAAAGACTCAGCCTAAATTGCTGCATAGCCACATCAGGAGAAAAACAACAGTAAAGGAACAGGTTATGAAATTAAGGATAGGGGCAGAAGGATTCACTACAAATGACAAGGAAGTGTGTGAGGAACTGAATAAGAAATTCCAGGAGGTCTTCACCTTAGAGCAAGGAGAAATTCCAGAGATAAGAGAGGGAATAGTTAACCAGGAACCACTGGAAGAGTTTGAGATTACCAGCGGGGAAGTAAGGAAGTGTTTACTAGAGTTGGATGTGACAAAGGCTATAGGCCCAGATGGAATCTCCCCTTGGATACTAAAGGAAGGAGCAGAAGAACTGTGCCTACCACTCTCCATAGTGTATAACAAATCACTGGCAACAGGGGAACTGCCAGAAATTTGGAAAGCAGCTAACGTAGTCCCGATATACAAGAAAGGGGATAGACAGGAGGCACTGAACTACAGGCCAGTGTCCCTAACCTGCATACCATGCAAGCTGATGGAGAAGATTGTGCGAAGAAAGCTAGTGGAACATCTGGAGCGAAAGAACTTTGTAACACAGCATCAACATGGGTTCAGGGATGGCAAGTCCTGCCTCACAGGGTTACTTGAATTCTACGACCAGGCAACAAAAATAAGGCAAGAAAGAGAAGGGTGGGCAGACTGCATATTTTTGGATTGTCAGAAAGCCTTTGATACAGTACCACACAAGAGGCTAGTGAAAAAGCTGGAGATGCAGGCTGGAGTGAAAGGGAAGGTACTCCATTGGATAAAGGAGTACCTAAGCAACAGGAGACAACGAGTCAGTGTGAGGGGTGAGGTCTCAGATTGGCGAGACGTTACAAGTGGAGTCCCGCAGGGGTCAGTCCTTGGACCTATACTGTTTCTGATATATGTAAATGATCTCCCAGAGGGTATAGACTCGTTTCTCTCAATGTTTGCTGATGATGCAAAAATTATGAGGAGGATTGAAACAGAGGATGATAGTAGGAGGCTACAAGATGACCTAGACAGACTGAGTGAATGGTCCAACAAATGGCTGTTGAAGTTCAACCCGAGTAAATGCAAAGTAATGAAACTAGGAAGTGGAAACAGGAGGCCAGACACAGGATACAGAATAGGAGATGAAGTACTTAATGAAGCAGACAGAGAGAAAGATCTTGGAGTTGATATCACACCAAACCTGTCTCCTGAAGCCCACATAAAAAGAATAACGTCTGTGGCACATGCGAGGCTGGCTAACATCAGAACAGCCTTCAGGAACCTGTGTAAGGAATCATTCAGAATCTTGTACACCACATATGTAAGACCAATCCTGGAGTATGCGGCCCCAGCATGGAGCCCGTACCGTGTCAAGCACAAAACGAAGCTGGAAAAAGTCCAAAGGTATGCCACTAGACTAGTCCCAGAACTAAGAGGTATGTGTTACGAGGAAAGGCCGCGGGAAATGCACCTTACGACACTGGAAGACAGAAGAGTAAGGGGAGACATGATCACAACCTACAAAGTCCTTAGAGGAGTCGACCGGGTAAACAAGGATAAACTACTCAACACTGGAGGGACGCGAACAAGGGGACACAGGTGGAAACTGAGAACCCACATGAGCCACAGAGACGTTAGAAGAAACTTTTTCAGTGTCAGAGTAGTTAACGGATGGAATGCATTAGGCAGTGATGTGGTGGAGGCTGACCCCATACACTGTTGCAAATGTAGATATGATAGAGCCCAGTAGGCTCAGGAATCTGTACATCAGTTGATTGACAGTTGAGAGGCGGTCCGAAAGAGCAAAGCTCAACTCCCGCAAACACAACTAGGTGAGTACACACGGGGCCTCGCGGCTGAGTGGACAGCCTCGGGAGTCGTAATCCTAAGCGCCGGGTTCGATTGCCGGCCGATGACTAAACAAATGAACAGTTTCTCTTACCCTGATGCGTCTGTTCACCTAGCAGTAAATAGGTACCTGGGAGTTAGACAGCTGTTACGGGCTGTTTCCTGGGGATGTGTGTGTGTGTGTTAGAGAGAAATATATGTAGTAGTAGAATTAATAGAATAGTAGTAGAGTAGTAAAGTAGTAGACTTAATAGAGAAATAAATTGGTTAGAAAGGAGGGGTCCAAGAGCTAATAACTCGATTCTGCATATATAAATAGTAAATATTAAGTACACACACACACACACACACACACACACACACACACACACACACACACACGGGCACGGGTGGAACACGAACAAGGGGACACAGGTGGAAACTTAGTACCCAGATGAGTCTCAGAGACGTTAGAAAGAATTTTTTCAGTGTCAGAGTAGTTAATAACTGGAATGCATCAAGTAGTGATGTGGTGGAGGCTGACTCCATACACAATTTCAAATATAGATATGATAGAGCCCAATAGGCTCAGGAATCTGTACACCAGTTGATTGACAGTTGAGAGGCGGGACCAAAGAGCCAGAGCTCAACCACCGCAAACACAACTAGGTGAGTACAACTAGGTGAGTACACACACACACACACGAGTCAACAAAGATATCACACATACAGACACCTATAAATATACATGTAATTACCTATACACACGTGACCGCAATCATGTATACAAGGGAGCTTACACAAGCATACCAATTCATCCACAAGCATGTGCACGATCACACTAAATATATCTCTTTCACACACACTCACTCACTCACTCACTCACTCACTCACTCACTCACTCACTCACTCACTCACTCACTCACTCACTCACTCACTCACTCACTCACTCACTCACTCACTCACTCACTCACTCACTCACTCACTCACTCACTCACTCACTCACACGTGCACAGAGACACGCTTATACACACCTTAGTACCTAAACAACACAAGACAACGAGTCACTGTGAGGGGTGAGGTCTCCAGATTAGGGAGGCGTCACCAGTGGAGTCCCGCAGGGTTCAGTCCGTCGACTTATACTGTTTCTGATATATGTAAATGATCTCCCAGAGGGTACAGAATCATTCCTCTCAGTGTTTGCTGATGATGTAAAGATTATGAGGAGAATCAAGACAGAGGAAGATAGTATGAGGCTACAAGATGACCTGGACAAACTGAAGGAATGGTCCAACAAATGGCTACTAAAGTTCAACCTGATTAAATGTAAGATAATGAAACTAGGCGGTGGAAACAAGAGGCCAGACACAGGATACTGAATGGGAGGTGAAGTCCTGACGGATCACTCAATACAGCTACAGAGAGGGTAAGAAGTGCTGTGATTGCTCATCAGTCCGATGGCAGCACAATTCGAAGGAATATAAGAATTAGTAACTGGGCATCCACAATGTAAGCTGAGTTGGTAACAATACTGGTAGCACTCGAAATTATTGACAACACTGAAGTAGACAGCTTAATTATTTCCGACTCCCTATCCTCACTACGAGCAATAAACAGCTTGAAATCAAGTAATAACGTGCTTGTCTCAGAAGCCACACATAAATATATAAGCATACTTAGCAAGAGGGTAAATATAAAAATGTTGTGGATTCCTTCTCACATTGGCCTGCAGGAACATGACAAAGTTGACGCCCTTGCTAAGGCTGCAGTAAATAAAGACAGTATTGAACGGAATCTTGAGTTATCAAATAGGTCCCTTAAAAGTGTCATTACACGAGAACTCCTGGATGGATTTGAAGAAAGTAAAACAGTGCAAACTGGAACTAGCAGGTCCATTGTACATCACAATGAAATGTGTGAAGTAAAACATGTGTATGGGGCAAGTAACAAAGTCAGTAGACTAACAGATGTTGTCACAGCTCGTATAAGACTTGGCTACATGTATCTCTGGCAGTTCGGCTTGAATAGCGATCTAGATGAAGTAATGTGTAAAGTGCGTGGACAAAGACAGGGATACACACTCGAACACTATACAGTATCTTGGATTGTAGTAAAATTGAGTCATTTAGAGATAAATCTAAGCTCACGCTGTATGATATGGCAACCTACTTTACCAATGATAAATTACCTGATATCCTTGCACTGTATCCATATTTCCCTTCCAGTAGATAAACGACATATGAGATTAAGAAACAAATAGTGTATTGTGAAGAGTAATAATAAACAGCAGCTCCCCAATGACTTTATAATATCTTCACTGCTGAAACAATTGTGTATTAGCGATAAGATCAACCATATATGTATAATGATATACTGTTAATATATAGCCCTTGAAATAGAACATTCTCCGTAACTAGCTGACATTGTAGTTATAAGGTGTGAAGGATAGATGCAATTGTTTATGTAATAATCTAAGATGAGGTCTGATAAAGACCTTTTGTGCCCTCTGTAATGCTTTTTGCGCTACCGCTCACAGGATGGGTATGGGGTGCACAATAAACTAGCCGCCTCCGGCGGCAACAATCAGATGTCCTACATGAAACGGACAGAGAGAAAGATCTAAGAGTTGCTATCACGCCAAACCTGCCTCCTGAAGCCCACATAAAAAGAATAACATCAGCGGTGTATGCGAGGCTGGCTAGCATAAAGACTGCCTTCAGGAATCAGTGTAAGGAATCATTTAGAACCTTGTATACCACACATGTCAGACCAATTATAGAGTATGCAGTTCTAGCGTCTGTATCTAGTCAAACACTAAACAAAGCTACCGGCCTAGTTAGATAAAATGCTACTAGGCAGCTAGTCCCTAAATTCTAAGGGGAAGTTGACAGGGATAGTTTATATAATACGGGACGAGGTACGCGAACAAGGGGACACAGGTGGAGACTGAATACCCAAATGAGTCACAAGGTTGTTAGAAAGAACTTTTTCAGTGTCAAAGTAATTAACAGACGGAATGTATTAGGCAGTAATGTGGCGGAGGCTGACTCCATACACAGTTTTAAATCAAGATATGATAGAGCCCAATAGGCTCAGAAATATGTAAACCAGTTGACTGACAGTTGAGAGGCGGAACCAAAGAGCCAGAGCTCAACCCCCGCAAACACAGCTCTAGGTGAGTACAACTAGGTGAATACACACACACACACACACACACACACACACACACACACACACACACACACACACACACAGCCTCGTAGCCTCGTAGCCTGGTGGATAGCGCGCAGGATTCGTAATTCTGTGGCGCGGGTTCGATTCCCGCACGAGGCAGAAACAAATGGGCAAAGTTTCTTTCACCCTGAATGCCCCTGTTACCTAGCAGTAAATAGGTACCTGGGAGTTAGTCAGCTGTCACGGGCTGCTTCCTGGGGTGTGTGTGTGTGGTGTGGAAAAAAAAAAAAAAAAAAAAAAGTAGTTAGTAAACAGTTGATTGACAGTTGAGAGGCGGGCCGAAAGAGCAAGCTCAACCCCCGTAAAAACACAACTAGTAAACACACACACACACACACACACACACAGGGGCCCCTCGAAGCCTGGTGGATAGCGCGCAGGACTCGTAATTTGGGTGAAAATTTTTTCACCCTGAATGCCCCTGTTACCTAGCAGTAAATAGGTACCTGGGAGTTAGTCAGCTGTCTCGGGCTGTTTCCTGGTGTGGGTACACACACACACACACACACACACACACACACACACACACACACACACACACACACACACACACACACACACACACACACACAGGTCAAGCGGGATGGTAAGACAACAGAATGAAGCTGGAGGAGAGGGACTGGACGAGTCATTCATGGAGATGATTGCTAAGGCTTGGAAGGAAGTCAGTGGGGAATTGAAAGACCTGAGGGAAACTATATGTAAGCTGCAGATAGAACTAAGTGCAGCACAAGAGGAGATAAAAAGCCTAAAAACAGGCCCTCCTCAGACTCTGGCCCAGGGGACCAACCCCCAGGTGCCAGGAGATGTAGCTATGGCAGGGACCCCTACAATTGGTCCAACCTTTGCTGAAATGCTCAAGAGCCCAGGAGCAATGTCCACAGTCACGGAAGTTGTAATGAAAGCAGTAACCTCACAGGAGGCAGCTAGATGCAAATGCCAGCTAATGGAAAGGAAAAGAGCTGTAGTAGTGGTAGGTGTCAAGGAACAAGAGGGCTCCACAAGGGAGGAAACGAGGACTAAAGACAAAGCTGCAGTGCCAGGGATATTAAAGGAGATAGGAATGGAAGGGGCTGAACGAGGCAGAACAGTTTTTCCGGATTGGCCAGTACAACAGAGACAAAAAGAGAATGATCAAGGTAGTATTCAAGAGCGAGGACATCAAAGAGGACATACTAGTAAGGAAGAGCAAACTGAGGCATGCAAGAAACTACAAAGAGGTATATGTTCAGAGGGACATGACCAGAGACGAGATAGTAAGGGCAGCAGATGCAAGGAAAAGGCGCAAGGAGAGGGAAGAGAGCCAGGGAACCTCAGCCTCCAACCCAGCAATCCCAGAGGGGAGTGGGGAACCCCAATCCAGCAACCCAGGAACCCCAGGGGGGAATGCAACACCCCAACCCACCACCCAATAGGGCCCTCCCTATCCCCCAGCACAAACCCCTCCTTGCCCCTGCATAATGCCCATCATGAAACCCAAATCCTCCCCCTCCCCTTACCCCAAGTAGCCCCTGCTTTCCCAGCCCCTGGTCTTCTCTCTGCCCCAAACAGGCCTGAGCAAGACCAAAGCCCTCTATCCCCCACTCCACCTCCCTCCAAACCCCTGTCAACTACACCGCAGGAGGGCGTGCCCTCTCCCCAAGCAATCCCTGCTCCCTCACCCCCAGGACTTCTTCCTGCCCCAAGCAGGCCTGAGGAAGACCTAAGCCCTCCACCCCCCACTCCACCTCCCCCTGAACCCCTGGCAACTACCTCACAGGAGGATGAGCCTACCCAAGTAGCAATGACCATAGAACAACCTCCTACACTTGTAGGGAGTGTGGGTGAAATTGGATATAAGAAAGTGAGCTTGAAGGTAATGTACTCAAACATTGGTGGGATTACCAATAAAGCAAGTGAACTGGCAGAAAGGGTGCAAGAAGAAAACCCTGATGTAATAGGACTAACGGAAACAAAATTGTCAGGAGTCATAACAGATGCTGTGTTTCCAAAGGACTACTATATAGTAAGGAAAGAGAGGGAAGGGAGAGGAGGTGGAGGAGTGGCCCTGCTGATAAGGAAGGACTGGAGTTTTGATGAGATGGAAATTCCGGGCTGTGACGGATTCAGAGATTACATAACAGGAACTATAACAATGGGTGGACCTAAGATAATAGTGACAGTCATTTACAACCCTCCCCTAAATGACAGAAGACCTAGACAGGAGTTTGATAGGAACAACATGGCAACCATTAATATAATAGAGACAGCAGCTTCAGTTGCCTGCAGGAATGGCTCAAGACTCTTAATCATGGGTGATTTCAACCATGGAAAGATAGACTGGGAGAATGGGGACCCACATGGTGGTGCAGATACGTGGTGAGCTAAACTCTTGGAAGTGGCAACAAGGAATTTTCTGAGCCAGCATGTCAAGGAACCCACAAGAGTGAGAGGCAATGATGAACCAGCTAGACTCGACTTGATATTCACCCTGAATGAGTCAGAAATAAGGGAAGTCAAAGTTGAAGCCCCCATAGGAATGAGTGACCACAGTGTACTGACCTTTGAGTACTTGGTGGAGGTAGGGATAACCTATCCAAGGATCGGAGTGGAGGGGAAAAGACTGAATTACCGAAGAGGAAAATATGACGAGATGAGGAACTTCCTCAGGGGAATACCATGGGAAACAGAACTTAGAGGCAAGAATGTGCAGGTTATGATGGATTTTGTCACCCAAAAGTGCCAGGAAGCTGCAGACAGGTTTATCCCCGTCCAAAAGGAGAAAAACGAAAAACAACAGAAAAACCCATGGTTCAACCAGGAATGTAAGGTAGCGAAACAACTGAGTAAAAGAACATGGAGAAACTACAGAAATAACAGAACACCAGAGAGCAGGGAGAGATACCAGAGGGCCAGAAATGAGTACATCAGAGTGAGGAGGGAAGCAGAGAGACAGTTTGAAAATGACATCGCAAGTAAAGCCAAGACCCAACCAAAGCTGCTCCACAGCCACATCAGGAGGAAAACAGCAGTGAAGGAACAAGTAATGAAGCTGCGGAAAGGGGAGAACAGATACACAGAGAATGACAAGGAGGTGTGTGAAGAACTCAACAAGAGATTCCAGGAGGTCTTCACAATAAAACAAGGAGAAGCCCCTGCATTAAATGAGGAGGCGGCAAACCAAGCAACCTTGGAGGAATTTGACCTCACCAGTGATGAGGTCAAAAGGTGTCTGCTGGAGCTGGATGTGACAAAGGCTGTTGGGCCTGATAGAATCTCACCATGGATACTAAAGGAAGGTTCAGAAGCACTAAGTGTGCCACTCTCTATGGTGTATAACAGGTCACTGGAAACAGGAAACTTACCAGAAAGTTGGAAGACAGCTAACGTGGTCCCAATATACAAAAAGGGTGACAGACAAGAGGCACTGAATTATAGGCCAGTTTCCTTAACTTGTATACCATGCAAGGTGCTGGAGAAGATCGTGAGGAAAAGGCTCGTAGAGCATCTGGAGGGAAATAACTTTGTAACGCACCACCAACATGGGTTCAGAGATAGTAAATCGTGCCTCACAGGTTTAATAGAATTTTATGACCAGGCAACGAAAATTAGGCAGGAAAGAGAAGGGTTTGCCGACTGCATTTTCCTGGATTGCCAAAAAGCCTTCGACACAGTACCCCATAAAAGGCTGTTAAAAAAGTTGGAGCAACAGGCAGGAGTAGAAGGGAAGGTGCTCCAGTGGATAAGGGAGTACTTAAGCAACAGGAAACAGCGAGTAACGGTGAGGGGGGAGACATCAGAGTGGCGAGATGTCACCAGCGGAGTCCTACAGGGCACAGTAATTGGACCCATCCTGTTTCTAATATATGTGAACGATCTTCCAGAGGGTATAGACTCATTCCTCTCGATATTTGCTGATGATGCAAAAATTATGAGAAGAATCAAGACGGATGAAGATAGGCAGAGACTACAGGATGACCTGGATAAACTGGAGGAATGGTCTAGAAAATGGCTGCTAAAGTTCAACTCGGGAAAGTGTAAGGTGATGAAATTTGGCGAAGGGAGCAGGAGGCTGAACACAAGGTATCATCTGGGAGGGGAAATCCTGCAAGAGTCAAATAGAGAGAAAGATCTGGGGGTTGATATCACACCGAACCTGTACCCAGAGGACCAAATCAAAAGAATATCATCAGCGGCATATGCTAGACTGGCCAACATAAGAACTGTCTTCAGAAACTTGTGTAAGGAATCTTTCAGAACCCTGTATACCACTCATGTAAGACCAATCCTGGAGTATGCAGCTCCAGCCTGGAGTCCATACCTAGTTAAACACAAGACAAAGTTAGAGAAGATTCAGCGGTATGCCACCAGGCTCGTCCCGGAACTGAGAGGATTGAGCTACTAGGAAAGGCTAAAGGAGCTGAACCTCACATCCCTGGAAAACAGAAGAGTAAGGGAAGACATGATAACCACCTACAAAATTCTCAGGGGAATTGACAGGGTGGACAAAGACAAACTCTTCAGCACGGGTGGGACACGAACAAGGGGACACAGGTGGAAACTTGGTACCCAGATGAGCCACAGAGACGTTAGAAAGAATTTTTTCAGTGTCAGAGTAGTTAATAAATGGAATGCACTAGGAAGTGATGTGGTGGAGGCTGACTCCATACACAGTTTCAAATGTAGATATGATAGAGCCCAGTAGGCTCAGGAATCTGTACACCAGTTGATTGACAGTTGAGAGGCGGGACCAAAGAACCAAAGCTCAACCCCCGCAAGCACAATTAGGTGAGTACAATTAGGTGAGTACACACGCACACTATACAAACTTGAGAGTCAGGCGGGAGTAGACGGAGAGGCATGATCATGAGTAAGGAATTACCTGACAGACAGGTGTCAGAGAGTGACAGTGAGGGGCGAGGAGTCGGACTGGTGTAGAGTAACAGCGGGGTGCCTCAAGGAAAGGTGCTGGGTCCCATTCTATTCCTCATTTATGTAAATGACTTGACTGCTAGAGTTGAGTCTGTTTGCAGATGATGCAAAACTAATGAGGAGGGTTGAGACAGCTGAGGATTGTAAGATTCTCCAGGATGACCCGAGCAGTTCTAGAAATGGCTGCTAGAGTTCAACACCAGTAATTGTAAGGTGATGGAAATGGGATCAGGAGTCAGGAGAGCGAAAGGCCGATACACGATGAAGGGAAACTATACCTCCCTATAACGTCTAGAGAAAGAGACCTGGGAGGAGTGGACATAACACCAAACTTAACTCCAGAGACTCATATAAACAGAATAACAACAGCCGCATACTCTACTCTGGTAAAAGTCAGAACATCCTTCAGAAACCTGAATTAGGAGGCTTTTAGATCACTGTATACCGCCTATGTGAGGCCAGTCTTAGAGTATGCCGCACCATCCTGGAGCCCTTATTTTAAACAACACATAAGGAAGCTCGGAAAAGTGTCACTATGTCACTAGAAACAGGAGACCTACCAGAAAGTTGGAAGGCAGATAATGTGGTCCCAATATACAAAAATGGCGATATGCAGGGGGCACGGGTGGGTGCTTGAGACTCAGATGTGTCATAGAGGTGTTAGAAAGTTTTCCTTTAGCGTAAGGGAAGTGAGTCAGTGGAATGACCTAAAGGAGCAGGTTGTAGAGGCTAATTCCATTCCAAACATTAAAAGCAGGTATGATAGGGTAATAAGTCAGGAGTCATTGTATTAGACAACCAACAGCTAGAAATGCGGGGTCCAAGAGCTAGAGCTCGATCCTGTAGGCACAAACATGTGAGTAATAATAGGTGATTTTGATGGGTAATAATTAATTTTGATTTAATTATTTTGTGTGACATTGCATTGGAAATGAGCTGTGTTGTTTACCATACCACTCATTTAGTGAGCATAGTTTAGTTTTTATTTTCACTTTTTTCATTTCGTTTTTTAACTGTTTTTCTTATATTTCGGTGATCAGAATCTCAGATAATTCCCAATTTATCCCAATTGGATAGTTCCCAATTTTCTGATGGGAACATCAGATCATTTGGGAATGCACCGGACGAGGGAGTGGGGAGGACGAGGGGACGGGAGTGGGGGATGGATGGGAGGACGAGGGGACGATGGAGTGGAGGATGGTGGGGAAGACAAAGGGATTGGGGAGGGGTGAATGGTGGGGAGGACGAGGTGACCGGGGAGTGGGGAATAGTTGGGAGAAAGAGGGGGCAGGGGAGTGGGGAATGGTGGGGAGGACTGGGAGACAGGGAAAGGTCTGTCCCTTTGGTCTCCTATCTCCTAGTCCCATTTCCATAAACTTTACATTTGCTCGTGTTGAATTCTAGTAGCCATTTCTCTGACCATCTCTGCAATCTGTTCAGGTCCTCTTGGAGGATCCTGCAATCCTCATCTGTCCACAACTCTTCTCATCAACTTTGCATCATCCGCAAACATCGACATGTAGGACTCTACGCCTGTAAACATGTCGTTAACATATACAAGAAATAGAATTGGTCCCAGCACCGATCCTTGTGGTACTCCACTTGTTACTGTTCGCCAGTCCGACTTCTCGCCCCTTACCGTAACTCTTTGGCTCCTTCCTGTTAGGTATTTCCTTATCCATTCCAGGACCTTTCCCCCCACCCCCGCCTGCCTCTCGAGCTTGAACAGCAGTCTCATGTGCGGTACTGTTTATCAAAGGCTTTTTTGGCAGTCCAGAGAAATATGCAGTCTGCCCAACCATCTCTGTCCTGTCTTATCCTCGTTATTTTATCATAGAATTCCAGAAGGTTTGTTAGGCACGATTTCCCTGTCCAGAACCCATGTGATGTTTGTTCACAAACCTAATGTTCTCCAGGTGTGCAACCAGTCGTAGCCTAATTATTCTTTCCAGTATTTTACAGGGGATGCTTGTCAGTGATACAGGTCTGTAGTTAAGTGCCTCCTCCCTATCTCCTTTCTTGAAGATCGGCACGACATTTGCCTTCTTCCAGCAACTGGGCAATTCTCCTGACATAAAGTGACTCATTAAAGATTTGCTGTGACTGAGCCACAGCAACGCGTGGCCGGGGACAGCTAGTATATAAATACAAATGTAAATGTTTGTTCAAAATCGTCAATTTCCGAAAGTTCTTCACCAATTGCTTTCAAATTTCAAATTGCTTTCAAAAGAACAACAAATATATACATACATACATATAACGCGTGCCCAGGTACAACTAGTATATACATATATGTGTGTATGTGTGTGTGTGTGTGTGTGTGTGTGTGTGTGTGTACTCACCTAGTTGTGCTTGCGGGGGTGGAGCTTTGTATCTTTGGTCCCGCCTCTCAACTGTCAATCAACTGATGTACAGATTCCTGAGCCTATTGGGCTCTATCATACCTATATTTGAATCTGTGTATGGAGTCAGCCTCCACCACATCACTGCCTAATGCATTCCATTTATTAACTACTCTGACACTGAAAAAGTTCTTTCTAACGTCTCTGTGGCTCATCTGGGTACTAAGTTTCCACCTGTGTCCCCTTGTTCGTGTCCCACCCGTGCTGAAGAGTTTGTCTTTGTCCACCATGTCAATTCCCCTGAGAATTTTGTAGGTGGTTATCATGTCTCCTCTTACTCTTCTGTTTTCCAGGGAAATGAGGTTCAGTCCCTCACTAGGAACTGAACTGTTTAACTAGGTATGGACTACAGGCTGGAGCTGCATATTCCAGGATTGATCTGACAAAAGTGGTATACAGGGTCTTGAACGATTTCTTACGCAAGTTTCTAAAGCCAGTTCTTATGTTGGACAACCTAGCATATGCCGCTGATGATATCCTCTTGATGTGGGCCTCTGGGGACAGGTTCGGTGTGATATTAACCCCCAGAGCTTTCATCTATTTGACTCTTCCAGGATTTCACCTCCCAGATGGTACCTTGTGTTTAGCCTCCTGCTCCCTTCGCCTAATTTCATTACTTTACACTTTCCTGAGTTGAACTTTAGCAGTCATTATCTAGACCATTCCTCCAGTTTGTCCAGGTCATCCTGTAGTCTCTGTCTATCTTCATCCGCCTTGATTCTTCTCATAATTTTTGCATCATCAGCAAACATTAAAAGGAATGAGTCTATAGCTCCGGAAGATCGTTTACTTTTATTAGAAACAGGATGGGTCCAAGTACTGAGCCCTGTGGGACTCTGCTGGTGACATCTCGCCACTCTGATGTCTCCCCCCCCCCCTCACAGTTACTGGCTGCTTCCTGTTGCTTAAATAGTCCATTATCCACTGGAGCACCTTCCCATTTACTCCTGCCTGTTGCTCCAACTTTTTTAACAGCCTTTTACGGGGTGCTGTGTCAAAGGCTTTCTGGCAGTCCAAGAAAATGCAGTCTGCCCACCCTTCTCTTTCTTGTCTAATTTTGGTTACTTGGTCATATATTTCTATTAAACCTGTGAGGCACGATTTACCATCTCTGAACCCATGTTGGTATGTGTGTTACAAAGCTGTTTCCCTCCAGATGCTCTACGAGCCTTTTCCTCACAATCTTCTCCATCACCTTGCATGGTATACAAGGTAGGGAAACTGGCCTGTAGTTCAGTGCCTCCTGCCTGTCACTCTTTTTGTAAATTGGGACTACATTAGCTGTCTTCCAGCTTTCCGGAAGGTCTCCCGTTTCCAGTGACCTGTTATACACCAAAGAGGGTGGCACACTTAGTGCTTCTGCACCTTCTTTTAGAATCCGCGGTGAGATTCTGTCAGGCCCAACAGCCTCTGACACATTCAGCTCCAACAGATTCCTTTTGACCTCATCTCTGGTGAGGTAAATTTCCTTCAAGGTTGCTTGGTTTGAGTCTTCCTCATTTAGTGCAGGGGCTTCCCCTTGTTCTATTGTGAAAACCTCCTGGAATCTCTTGTTGAGTTCTTCACAAACCTCTTTGTCGTTCTCTGTGTATCTGTTCTCCCCTTTTCTCAGTGTCATCACTTGTTCCTTCACTGCTGTTTTCCTCCTGATCTGACTGTGGAGCAGTTTTGGTTGAGTCTTAGCTTTACTCGCGATTTCATTTTCGTACTGCCTCTCTGCTTCTCTCCTCACTCTGATGTACTCATTTCTGGCCCTCTGGTATCTCTCCCTGCTCTCTGGTGTTCTGTTGTTCCTGTAGTTTCGCCATGTTCTTTTACTCAATTGCTTTACTGCCTCACATTCCTGGTTGAACCATGGATTCTTCTGTTGCTTTTCATTTTTTACTTTTTGGACTGGGATAAACCTGTCTGCAGCTTCCTGACACTTCTGAGTGACATAATCCATCATATCCTGTACAGTCTTTTCTCTGAGTTCTGTTTTCCATGGTATTACCATTAGGAACTTTCTCATCTCGTCATATTTTCCTCTTAGGGTAATTTAGTCTTTTTCCTCCCAATCCCATCCTTATATAGGTTATCCCTACTTCTACTAGATACTCAAATATCAATACACTGTGGTCACTCATTCCTATGGGGCTTCATATTTGACTTCCCTTATTTCTGAGTCATTTAAGGTGAATATCAGGTCGAGTCTAGCTGGTTCGTCATTTCCTCTCATTCTTGTGGGTCCCTTGACATGTTGGCTCAGAAAGTTCCTTGTACTCACTTCCAAAAGTTTAGATCTCCATGTGTCTTCACCTCCATTGTGGGTCCCCATTCTCCCAGTCTATCTTTCCATGGCTGAAATCGCCCATGATTAAGTCTGGATCCATTCCTGCAAGCAACGGAAGCTGCTCTCTCTATTATGTTAATGGTAGCCATGTTGTTTCTGTCGAACTCATGTCTGGGTCTTCTGTCATTTAATGGAGGGTTGTAAATGACTGCCACTATTATCTTAGGCCCACCCATTGTCATAGTTCCTATTATGTAATCTCTGAATCCGTTGCAGCCCGGAAATTCCCTCTCTTCAAAGCTCTAGTCCTTCCTTATCAGCAGAGCCACTCCTCCTCCTCTCCTGTCTCTCTCTTTCCTTACAATATAAAAGTCCTTTGGAAACACAATATTTGTTATGACTCCTGACAATTTTGTTTCTGTGAGTCCTATTACATCTGGGTTTTCTTCCTGCGCCCTTTCTGCCAGATCACTTGCTTTGTTGGTAATCCCATCGATGTTTGAGTACATTACCTTGAAGCTCACTTTCCTATATCCATTTTCACCCACCCTCCCCACTAGTGCAGGAAGCTGTTCCATGGGCATTGCTGCTTGGGTAGGCTCATCCTCCTGTGGGGTAGTTACCAGGGGTTCTGAGGGAGGTGGGGGTGGGGGGGTGGGAAGGAGGGGCAGGGGGAGGATGGCTTAGAACTGGGGTGGGGGATGGAGGACTTAGTTCATGTCTGGGCCGGCTTGGGGCAGGAGGAAGACCAGGGGGTGGGAGGGAAGGGGGTACTCGGGGTAGGGAGGGAGGGTGGAATTGGGTAGAATGGTGGAACTCCCCTCCTATAGGGTGGTGAGTTGGGATGTTGCAGTCCCCTCTGGGGTTCCTCAGGTGCTGGGTTGGGGTTCCACATTCCCCCCTGGGATTGCTGGGTTGGGAGTTGAGGTTCCCTGGCTCCTTTCCCTCTGCCTGCGCCTTTTCCTAACATCTGCTGCCTGTATTACCTCTGTCCTGGTCATGTCCCTCTGAAGGAATACCTGTCTGTAATTCGTTACATATTTCAGTTTGTTCTTTTTTGCTAGTATGTCCTCTTTGATGCACTCGTTTTTGAGCACTACCTTGATCACCCGGTCTTTGTCTTTGTTGTACTGGTCAATCCGGAAAAACTTTTCTATGTCTGTTTCAGCCCCTTCCAGACCTATCTCCTTTAGTGTCCCTGCCACTGCAGCTTTGTCCTTAGACCTCCATTCTTCCCTTGTGGAACCCTCTTGTTCCTTAACACCTGTCACTACTACAGCTCTTTTCCTTTCCAGTAACTGGTTCGTGTATCTGGCTGCCTCCAGTGAGGTTACTGCTTTCATTACAACTTCCTTGACTGTGGCCATTGCTCCGGTGTGTGCGTGTGTGTACTAACCTAATTATACTCACCTAATTGTGCTTGCGGGGGTTGAGCTCTAGCTCTTTGGTCCCGCCTCTCAACCGTCAATCAACAGGTGTACAGATTCCTGAGCCTATTGGGCTCTATCATATCTACACTTGAAACTGTGTATGGAGTCAGCCTCCACCACATCACTTCCTAATGCATTCCATTTGTCAACCACTCTGACACTAAAAAAGTTCTTTCTAATATCTCTGTGGCTCATTTGGGCACTCAGTTTCCACCTGTGTCCCCTTGTGCGTGTGCCCTTTGTGTTAAATAGCCTGTCTTTATCAACCCTATCGATTCCCTTGAGAATCTGGAATGTGTTGATCATGTCCCCGCTAACTCTTCTGTCTTCCAACGAAGTGAGGTTTAATTCCCGTAGTCTCTCCTCGTAGCTCATACCTCTCAGCTTGGGTACTAGTCTGGTGGCAAACCTTTGAACCTTTTCCAGTTTAGTCTTATGCTTGACTAGATATGGACTCCATGCTGGAGCCGCAAACTCCAGGATTGGTCTGACATATGTGGTATATAATGTTCTGAAAGATTCCTTACAAAAGTTTCTAAAGGCCGTTCTTATGTTTGCCAACCTTCCATATGACGCTGATGTTACCCTCTTGATGTGAGCTTCAGGGGCCAGGTCTGGTGTGATATGAACCCCCAGGTCTTTCTCTCTCTCTCTGACTCTTGAAATATTTCATCTCCCAAATGATACCTTGTATCTGGTCTCCTGCTCTTTATACCTATCTTCATTACATTACATTTGCTTGGGTTAAACTCTAACAACCATTTGTTCGACCATTCCTGCAGCTTGTCCAGGTTTTCTTGAAGCCTCAAGCTGTCCTCCTCTGTCTTAATCATCTGTCAAGGGTGTGTGTGTGTGTGTGTGTGTGTGTGTGTGTACTCACCTAGTTGTACTCACCTAGTTGTGTTTGCGGGGGTTGAGCTCTGGCTCTTTGGTCCCGCCTCTCAACCGTCAATCAACAGGTGTACAGATTCCTGAGCCTATCGGGCTCTGTCATATCTACACTTGAAACTGTGTATGGAGTCAGCCTCCACCACATCACTTCCTAATGCATTCCATTTGTCAACCACTCTGACACTAAAAAAGTTCTTTCTAATATCTCTGTGGCTCATTTGGGCACTCAGTTTCCACCTGTGTCCCCTAGTACGTGTGCCCCTTGTGTTAAATAGACTGTCTTTATCTACCCTATCAATCCCCTTCAGAATCTTGAATGTGGTGATCATGTCCCCCCTAACTCTTCTGTCTTCCAGCGAAGTGAGGTTTAATTCCCGTAGTCTCTCCTCGTAGCTCATACCTCTCAGCTCGGGTACTAGTCTGGTGGCAAACCTTTGAACCTTTTCCAGTTTAGTCTTATCCTTGACTAGATATGGACTCCATGCTGGGGCTGCATACTCCAGGATTGGCCTGACATATGTGGTATACAAAGTTCTGAATGATTCTTTACACAAGTTTCTGAATGCCGTTCGTATGTTGGCCAGCCTGGCATATGCCGCTGATGTTATCCGCTTGATATGTGCTGCAGGAGACAGGTCTGGCGTGATATCAACCCCCAAGTCTTTTTCCTTCTCTGACTCCTGAAGAATTTCCTCTCCCAGATGATACCTTGTATCTGGCCTCCTGCTCCCTACACCTATCTTCATTACATTACATTTGGTTGGGTTAAACTCTAACAACCATTTGTTCGACCATTCCTTCAGCTTGTCTAGGTCTTCTTGAAGCCTCAAACAGTCCTCTTCTGTTTTAATCCTTCTCATAATTTTAGCATCGTCCGCAAACATTGAGAGAAATGAATCGATACCCTCCGGGAGATCATTTACATATATCAGAAACAAGATAGGACCGAGTACAGAGCCCTGTGGGACTCCACTGGTGACTTCACGCCAATCGGAGGTCTCACCCCTCACCGTAACTCTCTGCTTCCTATTGCTTAGATACTCCCTTATCCACTGGAGCACCTTACCAGCTACACCTGCCTGTCTCTCCAGATTATGTACCAGCCTCTTATGCGGTACTGTGTCAAAGGCTTTCCGACAATCCAAGAAAATGCAGTCCGCCCAGCCCTCTCTTTCTTGCTTAATCTGTGTCACCTGATCGTAGAATTCTATCAAGCCTGTAAGGCAAGATTTACCCTCCCTGAATCCATGTTGGCGATTTGTCACGAAGTCCCTTCTCTCCAGATGTGTTACCAGGTTTTTTCTCACGATCTTCTCCATCACCTTGCATGGTATACAAGTCAAGGACACTGGCCTGTAGTTCAGTGCCTCTTGTCTGTCGCCCTTTTTGTATATTGGGACCACATTCGCCGTCTTCCATATTTCTGGTAGGTCTCCCGTCTCTAGTGACTTACTATACACTATGGAGAGTGGCAGGCAAAGTGCCTCTGCACACTCTTTCAGTACCCATGGTGAGATCCCATCTGGACCAACAGCCTTTCTAACATCCAGATCCAGCAGGTGTCTCTTGACCTCCTCTCTCGTAATTTCGAACTCCTCTAAGGCCGCCTGGTTTACCTCCCTTTCTCCTAACACAGTGACCTCACCCTGTTCTATTGTGAAGACCTCCTGGAACCTCTTGTTGAGTTCCTCACACACCTCTCTGTCATTCTCTGTATACCTGTCCTCGCCTGTTCTAAGTTTCAATACCTGTTCTTTCACTGTTGTTTTCCTTCTGATGTGACTGTGGAGTAGCTTTGGTTCGGTCTTGGCTTTGTTTGCTATATCATTTTCATAACTTTTCTCTGCTTCTCTTCTCACCCTGACGTACTCATTCCTGGTTCTCTGGTATCTCTCTCTGCTTTCTGGTGTTCTGTTGTTCCGGAAGTTCCTCCACGCCTTTTTGTTCAGCTTCTTTGCTTCCATACATACCCTATTATACTATGGATTCTTCTGTTGCTTCTCGGATTTTTCCCTTTGGGCCGGGATGAACCTGTTTACTGCCTCCTGACACTTTTGGGTAACATAGTCCATCATACCCTGTACAGACTTGTCTCTGAGGTCTGTGTCCCAAGGTATTTCACTTAGGAAACTTCTCATCTGTTCATAATTCCCCTTTCGGTATGCCAGCCTTTTGATTCCTAGTTCTTTTTGGGGGGAGATAAGTCCTAGCTCTACCAGGTACTCAAAGTTCAATACACTGTGGTCACTCATTCCCAAGGGCGCTTCCATCTTAACTTCCCTTATATCCCATTCATTTAGGGTAAATATCAAATCAAGCATTGCTGGTTCATCTTCTCCTCTCATTCTTGTTGGTTCTTTGGTGTGCTGGCTTAGAAAGTTTCTTGTTGCCACGTCCAGCAGCTTAGCTCTCCATGTTTCTGGTCCTCCATGCGGGTCTCTGTTCTTCCAATCTATCTTCCCATGGTTGAAGTCTCCCATAATTAGTAGTCCAGATACATTCCTGCTAGCAACAGAAGCTGCTCTTTCTATTATGTTAATGGTGGCCATGTTGTTTCTATCATATTCCTGTCTAGGTCTTCTGTCATTTGGTGGAGGATTATATATGACTGCGACTATAATTTTTTCCCCTCCATTTGTTACATTACCTGCTATGTAGTCACTGAAACCTTCACAGCCCTGAATATCCATCTCCTCAAAATCCCAGCCTTGTCTTACCAGCAGAGCTACACCACCCCCACCTCTTCCTTCCCTCTCTTTCCTCATAACATGATAGTCCTGTGGGAACACTGTGTGTGTGTGTGTGTGTGTGTGTGTGTGTGTGTGTGTGTGTGTGTGTGTGTGTGTGTGTGTGTGTGTGTGTGTGTGTGTGTGTGTGTGTGTGTGTGTGTATTCACCTAGTTCACCTAGTTGTGCTTGCGGGGGTTGAGCTTTGCTCTTTCGACCCGCCTCTCAACTGTCAATCAACTGTTTACTAACTACTTTTTTTTCCACATCACACACACCCCAGGAAGCAGCCCGTGACAGCTGACTAACTCCTAGGTACATATTTACTGCAAGGTAACAGGGGCATCCAGGGTGAAAGAAACTTTGCCCATTTGTTTCTGCCTGGTGCGGGAATCGAACCCGCGCCACAGAATTACGAGTCCTGTGCGCTATCCACCAGGCTACCAGGCCCCTGTGTGTGTGTGTGAACTCACCTAACCTAGTTGTGCTTGCGGGGGTTGAGCTCTGGCACTTTGGTCCCGCCTCTCAACCATCAATCAACTGGTGTACAGATTCCTGAGCCTACTGGGCTCTATCATATCTACATTTGAAACTGTGTATGGAGTCAGCCTCCACCACATCACTGCCTAATGCATTCCACTTGTTAACTATTCTGACACTGAAAACGTTCTTTCTAGCGTCCCTGTGGCTTATTTAGGTACTCCAAATGAGTCTCCACCTGTGTCCCCTTGTTCGCGTACCACCCGTGTTAAAAAGTTTATCCTTATCTACCCTATCAATACCTCTGAGAATTTTTTAGGTAGTGATCCTGTTTCCCCCTATTTTTTTTGTCTTCCAGTGTCGTGAGATGCAGCTCACACAGCCTTTCCTCGTAACTCATGCCTCTTAGTTCTGGGACTAGCCTAGTGGCATTCCTCTGAACTTTTTCCAGCTTCGTCTTGTGCTTGACAAGGTACGGGCTCCATGCTGGGGCCGCATACTCCAGGATTGGTCTTACATATGTGGTGTACAAGATTCTGAATGATTCCTTAAACAGGTTCCTGAACGCCGTTCTGATGTTAGCCAGCCTCGCATATGTCGCAGACGTTATTCTCTTTATGTGGGCTTCAGGAGACAGGTTTGGTGTGATATCAACGTCTAGATCTTTCTCTCTGTCTGTTTCATGAAGTACTCCGTTTCCCATTCGGTATCCTGTGTCTGGCCTCCTGTTTTCACCGGCTAGTTTCATGACCTTGCATTTTTTCGGGTTGAACTTTAGTACCCATTTGTTGGACCATTCACTCAGTCTGTTTAGGTCATCTTGTAGCCTCCTACTATCATCCTCTGTTTTAAAGAGAGGAATGATTCTATACACTAAGGGAGATCATTCACATATATCAAAAATAGTGTAGGTCCAAGGACTGACCCCTGCGGGACTCCACTGATGACATCTCGCCAATCTGAGACCTGACCCCTCACAGTGACTCGTTGTGTTCTGTTGCTTAGGTACTCCTTTATCCAATGGAGTACCTTCCCTTTCACTTCAGCCTGCGTCTCCAGCTTTTTCACTAGCCTCCTGTGTGGTACAGTATCAAAGGCTTTCTGGCAATCCAAAAATATGCAGTCTGCCCGTCCCTCTCTGTCTTGCCTGATTTTTGTTGCCTGGTGGTAGAATTCAAGTAACCCTGTGAGGCAGGACCTGCCATCCCTCAACCCATGTTGATGCTGTGTTACAAAGTTCTTTCACTCCAGACGTTCCTCTAGCTTTCTTCGCACAATCTTCTCCATCAGCTTGCATGGTATGCAGGTTAGGGACACTGGCCAAGTTAGTGTGTGTGTGTGTGTGTGTGTGTGTGTGTGTGTGTGTGTGTGTGTGTGTGTGTGTGTGTGTGTGTGTGTGTGTGTGTGTGTGTGTGTGTGTGTGTGTGTGTGTGTGTGTGTGTGTGTGTAAATCACGAAAATTAACATGTGATGAAAAATGTGACAGTGTCAGACCACGAATGAAGAATTGAAACAGGAATTTTCTTAAGTACTTTCGTATTTAATAATTCATCTTCAGAAGGATCATCTTCATCCTTCTGAAGATGTATTATTAAATACGAAAGTACTTAAGGAAATTACTGTTTCCTTTCGTCCTTTGTGGTCTGACACTGTCACATTTTTCATCACGTGTTAATTTTCGTGATTTATACACACACACACACACACACACACACACACACACACACACACACACACACACACACACACACACACACACACACACACACACACACACACACACACACACACACACACACACACACACACACACACACACACACACACACACACATATATATATATATATATATATATATATATATATATATATATATATATATATATATATATATATATTCACATTACATATATATAATGCCTTTAACAAATAAAAAATTTGAGTAAAGATCTGAATACTTTCGGGTAATTAATCCTTTGTCAAAGATCAAATCATAAAACTCGTTGGTCTTGGTCTTTGATAAAGAATTAGACATTCCGAAATTATCGTCGAATAACTTCCCGCCAAACAGTCAAGAACACATGCTAGACAATAACATGAAATTGTTCAATTCTTGAAGAACAAGTATAATATATTAATATCATTATTTTTCCAATAATAATAATAATAATAAGAATAATAATAATAATAATAATAATAATAAAGTTAATAGATCCAACCAAAGGAATTAGAATTAATTTCAGTTCAAGAACAAAAGAAGAAATATTTGTTTCTGTTGGTTTTTGGTGTGGTGTGACGGGCGGTTTGTCATGTGAGGCGAGGCACGGAACTGGTGTAGTGTCCTGGTAATTGTGGATGACGTACGGCCCCGCACGGACGCCACGACAGAGACAGACACGCACACGCACACATGAGAAGACTTAAATGAAAGGTTCCAAGAGGTCTTTAAGGTGAGGGCGGGACGACTGCCCAGCCTGGAAGGGACGACTGCCCGACCTGGAGGGGACGACTGCCCGGCATGGAGGGGACGACTGTCCGGCCTGGAGGGGACGACTGTCCGGCCTGGAGGGGACGACTGCCCGGCCTGGAGGGGACGACTGCCCGGCATGGAGGGGACGACTGCCCGGCCTGGAGGGGACGACTGTCCGGCCTGGAGGGGGCGACTGCCCGGCCTGGAAGAGACGACTGCCCGGCCTGGAGGAGACGACTGCACGGCCTGGAGGGGATGACTGTCCAGCCTGGAGGAGACGACTGCACGGCCTGGAGGGGACGACTGCCCGGCTTGGAAGGGACGACTGCCCGGCCTGGAAGGGACGACTGCCCGGCCTGGAAGGGACGACTGCCCGGCCTAGAAGGGACGACTGCCCGGCCTGGATAGGACGACTGCCCGGCATGGAAGGGACGACTGCCCGGCCTGGAAGGGACGACTGCCCGGCCTAGAAGGGACGACTGCCCGGCCTGGATAGGACGACTGCCCGGCATGGAAGGGACGACTGCCCGGCCTAGAAGGGACGACTGCCCGGCCTGGATGGGACGACTGCCCGGCATGGAAGGGACGACTGCCCGGCCTGGAAGGGACGACTGCCCGGCCTGGAAGGGACGACTGCCCGGCCTGGAGGGGACGACTGCACCACCTGGAAGGGACGACTGCCCGCCTGGAAGGACGACTGCCCGGCCTGGAAGGGACGACTGCCCGGCCTGGAAGGACGACTGCCCCGCCTGGAAGAGACGACTGCCCGGCCTGGAAGAGACGACTGCACCGCCTGGAAGGGACGACTGCCCGGCCTGGAAGAGACGACTGCCCGGCCTGGAGGAGACGACTGCACCGCCTGAAAGGGACGACTGCCTGGCCTGGAAGGGACGACTGCCCGGCCTGGAAGAGACGACTGCCCGGCCTGGAGGAGACGACTGCACCGCCTGGAAGAGACGACTGCCCGGCCTGGAAGAGACGACTGCCCGGCCTGGAAGAGACGACTGCCCGGCCTGGAAGAGACGACTGCCCGGCCTGGAAGAGACGACTGCCCGGCCTGGAAGAGACGACTGCCCGGCCTAGAAGGGACGACTGCCCGGCCTGGAAGAGACGACTGCCCGGCCTGGAGGGGACGACTGCACCACCTGGAAGGGACGACTGCACCGCCTGGAAGAGACGACTGCCCGGCCTGGAAGAGACGACTGCACCGCCTGGAAGGGACGACTGCCCGGCCTGGAAGAGACGACTGCCCGGCCTGGAGGAGACGACTGCACCGCCTGAAAGGGACGACTGCCTGGCCTGGAAGGGACGACTGCCCGACCTAGAAGAGACGATTGCCCGGCCTGGAGGAGACGACTGCACCGCCTGGAAGAGACGACTGCCCGGCCTGGAAGGGACGACTGCCTGGCCTAGAGGGGACGACTGCCCGGCCTGGAAGGGACGACTGTCCGGCCTGGAGGGGACGACTGCCCGGCCTCGAGAGGAAGACTCCCGGCCTAGAGGTTACCTCCAGGTCGTCCAGGGGACGACTGAGTGTGTCGTACCAGAGGTCAGGTCCAGGTGGTTGAGGTGCGGTAATATGACTAAAATCCCTAGTAACAACACACTTTGAATAATAATATATTAACAAATTTAGCTGTAATCCAGGGTGGAATGGGTGTTAGCAGCAGACATTAACAGCTCTGACAGTTCACTCACACTCTCTCTATGATGTGCTTAGGTACATTTAGTAGAATTTCGGGGGGGGGGGTTGGTTGGAATAATTTGGATGAATTTACCTAATGTTGTGTTAGGATAGGTTAGGTTAGGACTGGTTTGGTAGGTCTGATGATGGTAAACTAATCTGGAAACTGGAAATAGCTAGATGGACCCAGCACTAGCTCTATGAAATTGTCTTGGGAATGGGGATGTTGTGCCAAGACTGGATGTTGGATATTGGCAGTTTAGATGGAATAGGTGAAACTTTGGTAAAATGGGCTTTGGCTCTGCTATGACACAAAACATTTTGGGTATGTTTGGTGGAAATATTCTTAAATTAGGTTGAATTTAGGTCGGACAGCTTAAATTTCGCCAACTTTAATAAAATCTTGCTATGCATTTGCTAGGTTAGGTTAGGTGAGGTTGTGTAGGGTAGGATATATAATATCTTAGGGGTAATGAACTAGCATGTTCATAAGATAATGTAAATTTACCTATTTGGGTGTTCGAGTTATAGCTAACTCATGTAATGTTTGGACAGAGGTGACATAGGCTTGTATGTGAGGATATATGGGATGCTCATATTTAGTTAGTTTAGCTTTTGCTAGGTTGAATTTGGTTAAATTTGTGTAGTGTAAGTATTGTTTTTGATAGATTTAGATGAATTTAAGTTTTATTAGGATGCATTTTTGATAGGACACAGTAAACTTGCTTAAATTATCATAGAAATTACTGACTTCACCTAACCCCACCTGTCCTAACATAACTAAGGCTAGAACCAATAAGTCTGTTGGATGGCATGCCTAAATAAATATGGCTGGCATGATGTGTCAAGGGGGTATTAATAAGGTATTAAACACAATGGACAAATGCTAGATGAATAGTTTAGCACTATTAATGTTGAAACATTAATGGAAAATGTATGGGTCATTTTTTTTATATTGGGCTCATAGGATGTCAGACATACCATTCTTATATGCGAAACTTTGACTTTTTTGGGTATAATTTTTGGTAAAACTCAGCATATTATAAATGACCTAAACATACCTAGAAAAAAATCGTGCAAATCGTGTATTGATTGTCCATGTTGGGTGTGATTGTATTTGTACAAATAGCATAATGATTAGAAGTGTGCACATTGTGTAATAATTGTATAAGTTTTGTAATTGTATTTGTGGGAATTGTGTAGATGTGTATTTCATGTATGTGTGCTAGATGTGTAATGTTCGTTTTTATGCAAGTTGTGTTTTGAATATATTTGGCCATGTTGTGTATTAATTGTGTATATGATGAAATTGCATTGTGTGAATTGTATATTTGTGCTATTTGTGTATTTTAGGTATTTGGCGGTAGTTATGTATTGTATGTATTTGTGCTGTATATGTATTTGATGACATTTATGCAAGTTGTGTAATACTTATGAAAGATGTGTAATAATTGTGCAAGTTGTGTATTAATTGTGTATGTTGTGTAATTGTATATGGATGAATTGTGTATATGCGCCTGTTGTATATTGATTGTTATTGTGAATCTGTGCAAGTTGTGCAATTATATAGCAAGTTTGGTTGTATTAATTGTGCAAAGATGTGTATTAATTACAAACTTTGTGTATTTATTGTATATGTTTCATAATCACTTTTTCTGCGAAAAGTGTATTTATGTAAGTTGTGTTTTAATTGCTAAAGTGGAACTGATACAACTGTATTTTATGCAAATTGTGTATTTGTGTAAGTTCTATATATGTAATCTGAAAAAAATAGATCTTCATGTGCAAGTGTGAAAGTGTATTTTGGTTTATGAAACAATGTGTAGGTATTTTGTGAAAATTATCTTTGTGAATTGTGTAATTTTAGTGAAAGTGCATTTTGATTGTCTAAATGTATAAGTAATTTGCTATATTTGTGCAAATACCATACTTTGTGTAAATGTTATACGTTGAGTGTACATGCAATATTTGTGTAAATGGTATATTTTGTGTGCAACTCACATATTTTGTATGTAAATGACATATTTTGTCTATAAATGACATATTTTGTCTATAAATGACATATTTTGTCTATAAATGACATATTTTGTCTATAAATGACATATTTTGTGTGTTAATGACATATTTTGTGTGTAAATGTTATATTTTGTGTGTAAATAATATATTTTGTGCATAAATGGCATATTTGGTGTTTAAATGTTGCATTTTTTGTGTAAATGGTATATTTATGTGAAAATGCTTTGTGTGTAAATGATATATTGAGAGTAAAAGTGTGTGTTTTTTATACTGTGTGTCAGCAAGGCAGACAGTCCGCCTGCTTTCATAACTCTCACTGTATTTCCCACTTCTAAACTTTCCTTCACCTATGCCACTCCTTCCTCTTTACTTCCAGAAAAAAATACTGTATGTTTTTGATTTTGTGTATTTTTAGTCTAAGTACAAGTGTTGCATTTTGTGTTAATGATGTTAAATTAATATATTTTAGTGCACCTTATCACAATCTTAGCGTTTTATTAATAATTAGTAATATTTATGTATATGGGACATATACACCCTTACTCCATACTATTCATATGGTTTATCCATATGAATATTATGTAGGTAGATATATACTCATGCAATTACAATATTTGGTGTGTTTGAATATAATAGGGTATTAATAATATTTAGGACTTGATTGATTAATAAGGTTACCTTGCTGATTGGTATGCATAAATATGAATTACCAGTATAAAAAAATATTGAGATTACTTGGGGTGAATGAGCTGTGGGATTACTGAAATCTTGTTCTTAATACATGTTAGGGATAAATATGGTATAAATTATATCTGATTAAATGGGGTTATGGTGGCAAAATAGGCTATTCTCTATGCATGTATGGGTTATGGAGTATATGTAGGTATTTGTGACTGTTGGTTTAGAAACAAGTTGGCTGATTTGCATAGCAAGATTAGGATTTTTTCCATTTATATATAACAACTAGCAGTACTCGGCCACGCGTTGCTGTGGCTTGAAGTTTGCTGTGAGCTACAGCAACCTTCCCTGTCCCCCAGTCCTCTCCACCATTCCCCCCTCACCCATCTCCTCGGCCTCCCAACCATTTCCCACTCCACTGTCCCCTCGTGCTCCCCACCTTTCCACACTCCACCATCACCTCTTCCTTCCCTAACCCATTCTCGCACTTGCTTATAGTCAATATTTGGCTTATGAATAAGTGCATATGTGACATATTAATTTTTTATGAATATTTGAGTTTACCTTGAAAAGCTGAATAGAAAACACCGACCTAACCTAACCTGCTTAACATGTTAAGATATTACAATTGGTACTTAACGTAGGCCTATATTGATATTACAGTTTTATTACAAAAATAAAACAAAAATGAAATATTTAAATAAATTTTAAAGTAACTAAGGATATTGTCAAATTTTGTATAAAATCTCTATTGTTTCATAAAACTGAGAGGAAGAGTTAGTGCCTTGGAAAAAATGTAACATGGCATTTGTAACATATGTACTTATTTATAAGCAAAATTTTGACTATAAGCAATAAGTCATATATTTACTGTCTTGTCTGAGAGCGGGTTGCTTTCCCACCATACCCCACTCCCCTGTCCCTTTGTCCTCCTCACCATTCTCCATTCCCCCATCCCCTCGTCCCCACCATCCCCTGTCCCCTCGTCCTTCCCCACCATTACCCCCTCCCTTGTCCCCTCGTCCTCCCCACCATCTCTCACTTCCGTCCCCTCGTCATCCCAACCATTCCCCACTCCCTCGTCCGATGTCTTCCCAAATGGTCTGAAGTTCCCATCAGAAAATTGGGAACATCAAGTGATCTGATGTTCCCATCACTGAAATATAAGAAAAACAATTAAAATGAAATGAAAATATGAAAAAATAAAAAAATAAACTATACTCACGAAATGAACGGTATGGTAAACAACACAGCTGAATTCCAACGCAATTCACACAAAATAATTTAATCAAAATGAAAATAAATCAAAATCTATGAAAATTCAATTTATCAATGTACTCAGAAACAATGAAATGGAATTGTAACATATGTAGTCTAGCATGTGTGTTGCTCTTACATGTAACAGATGGCGCTATTTTTCAAGAAAAGCATAGTTTTACCTGTCACAGGTGTGACATCTATACTTATACTTACGAAATGAATGGTGTGGTAAACAACACAGCTCAATTCCAACACAATGTCACACAAAATAACTCAATAAAAAATAAAATAAATCGAAATCAATGAAAATAAAATTTATCATTGCACTCAGAAACATTGAAATGGAATTCATGACATATTTAGTATAGCGTGCATGTTGCTATTATGTGCAACAGATGGCGCTGTTTTTCAAAAACGTATGTTTTTACCTGTCACAGGGGTGGCATCTAAACAGTAGGTATATAAAAAGATGCGCCTATTTGAATGCAACATTGTGTCCAAATTTCAAAGCAATCAGTGAAGAACTTTGGGAGATTACAGCATGTGTTGCTCTAACGTCCAACAGATGGCGCTGTATTTTAAAAAATACATGTTTTTTTCCTGTCACTGGTGAGGCGTGTATAAAGTAGGTATATAAAAACACGCGCCTATTCGAATGCAACGTTGTGTCAAAATTTCAAAGCAATCGGTAAAGAGGTTTCGAAGATTTCCCTCACATGAAAAGCACATGAAAACACATTTTTTTTTAGAAAAGGCATGTTTTTTTTTTACCGTCACAGACGTGACATCTATACAGTATGTATATAAAAACCTGCTCGGATGTGAATGAAACGTTGTGTGAAAATTTCAAAGCAATTGGTGAAGAACTTTCGGAGATTAGCGATTATGCACAAACGAACATTTCCATTTTTATTTATATAGATCTATATAACAATTATCCATTTTCAATGGATAATTGTTATAAATGGTGTTTATGCATTTCAAGGGGTCTTTGTTTAAGATTGGGATATTTAAGCATTATCAAGGGATAATTGTTAAATATGGGTATGTTATTAATTTCAATGGTTAAGCAGGCGATGAGTCACAATAACGTGGCTGAAGTATGTTGACCAGACCACACACTAGAAATTGAAGGGACGACGACGTTTCGGTCCGTCCTGGACCATTCTCAAGTCGATTCAATGAAAATTGAATGACATAACACATAACAGCAACATTCTCAATCGACTTGAGAATGGTCCAGGACAGACCGAAACGTCGTCGTCCCTTCAATTTCTAGTGTGTGGTCTGGTCAACATTCTTCAATGGTTAATTGATCAAGTGAGTGTTTTTGCATTTCAAGGGGTATTTGTTAAGATGGGTATTTGTCAAGATTGAGTATTTAAGCATTATCAAGGGATATTTTGATAAATATTGGTAATTGTTCACTTAAAGGGGTAACTGCTCAAATAGGTGTTCATGCATTTCAAAGTGTATATGTTTAAGATGGTGTATTTAACTATTGAAAGGAAATTATATTTATGTGCTGTGATCTGCAACATTGCAACATGGATACCCAGAAAAAATAATAAATTAAACCTTCGTATCAGTCTGCTCAGGGCAAGGGTCGGGTCGGGCTTCGGGCCCAATTTATTATTTTTATCTATATTTTCTCTCTATCTCTCTCTCTCTCTCTCTCTCTCTCTCTCTCTCTCTCTCTCTCTCTCTCTCTCTCTCTCTCTCCTCTCTCTCTCTCTCTCTCTCTCTCTCTCTCTCTCTCTCTCTCTCTCTCTCTCTCTCTCTCTCTCTCTCTCTCTCTCTCTCTCTCTCTCTCTCTCTCTCTCTCTCTCTCTCTCTCTCTCTCACTCACTCTGTTTCTCTCTTTCTTTCCTTCTATCTACTTCAGGTGTAATTTTATTATCTAAATTTATGTATTAACGCGAGTGAGTGGGAAGAGGATAACGTTTTGACAGTTCGCTCTGTGAAATGACAGTTTCCCTAAAAAGGAATCTTATACTTTGCGCTGCCTAGCTTCCCTAGGGAGGGCTGAGCGGAAGGAGGAAAAGCGGGGGGGGGGGGGGGGAGGGGGGGGTGGGGCTTTATGTGGTTACAGGAGAGGGTGCTGTACAGTTGTAACAAGCTCCTCAAGCAGAGAGGATGTTGGGTGTGAGGGTGAGGGGAAACAAACAATGAACTTTAAATCAGTGTGGTGTTGTCAGGAGGGAGGGGGGGGGGAAAGTCCCATCTGTGGAAGTCCTCACTCACCTACTACTAAGAGCTATGAACTAATCCACAAGGGCCGTGACAGGGTTCGAACCCTCGTCACAGCTCTTGTGGATTTGTTTATTTGATGCATCACTCTATTGTGATTTCTGCGTGTGATGAAATAAGGGCGAAGAGGTAAAACAGCTTATTGATAGAGCTCGAGTGCATTGGGGAATTGTGTAAAGCCCTGGTTTGTGTCTTGGAGAGGTTGCAGGATTTTAGTAAGTTCAGTAGAACTTCTGGTTGAAATTCTTTTGACCATGTAGCTCAGCTCGTAGCGTCTGGGATCCTCTCGGATGTAGGTTCGAACCCTCGTCAAGGCCCTTGTTGATTTGTTCATCTGATGCATCACGCTATTGTGATTTCTGTGTGTACTAAGAGCTATCCTTCAGGACACCAGGACCTTCCAGTTGTGGTTTCTTAAGAAGAGGTAAGAAAAGCTCGCTCTGTACAGTGACACGAATTGGTACAACATGTACCCCATTGTGTGTTACAGTGTTTGGTGCGAGGGGAAACCACCATGACTTATGCCTGGAGGGGGAGAGTATCCCACCTTGTGAGAAATGTCTATACCTTCACAAGGAGACAACAGTTACTGCACATTGAGTTGAGTATGTGTGTATGTATCCATCTTCACTATGTTAATAATATTCACACTTCATACCTATTCTAATCTCACATTTTCATACTTGAATTCATCTCTATCATATTACACTCCTACTCCATGCTTCTTACTCTAACCTATCTAACACAACTCCAAACTTTTTTCTCTAAGAAAAAAAAATCTATGAACGAAATGTTTTGATTGACGAAACATTTTAGGTTTTCGTTCACTCGTTCATAAAATGGAACATCCTACCCGACATACGCTGAACATCCTTTTGATATTTTCTTATTTATTTTTTAATTTTTTTAATTTTTTTTAAAATAATTTGCAAAATTACATCATTCTCCTCTTCACATCATCATCATTATTATCATCATTATCATTATCATGCTTGACATAGGCCATGCACCAGCTGTGCAACATGTGTGCCAGCTGTGCAACATGTGCACCATCTGTGCAACATGTGCACCATCTGTGCAACATGTGCACCATCTGTGCAACATGTGCACCATCTGTGCAACATGTGCACCATCTGTGCAACATGTGCACCATCTGTGCACCATCTGTGCAACATGTGCACCATCTGTGCAACATGTGCACCATCTGTGCAACATGTGCGCCATCTGTGCAACATGTGCGCCAGCTGTGCAACATGTGCGCCAGCTGTGCAACATGTGCACCATCTGTGCAACATGTGCACCATCTGTGCAACATGTGCACCATCTGTGCAACATGTGCACCATCTGTGCAACATGTGCACCATCTGTGCAACATGTGCACCATCTGTGCAACCTGTGCACCATCTGTGCAACATGTGCACCATCTGTGCAACATGTGCACCAGCTGTGCAACATGTGCACCATCTGTGCAACATGTGCACCAGCTGTGCAATGTTTCACAAGATCACATGTGTGCTCTACGTCGTAAATTACCCTACTAAGCTCCAGGGGTCAGCTCCACAGACCACCTGCAGGGGTCAGCTCCACAGACCACCTGCAGGGGTCAGCTCCACAGACCACCTGCAGGGGTCAGCTCCACAGACCACCTGCAGGGGTCACCTCCACAGACCACCTGCAGGGGTCACCTCCACAGACCACCTGCAGGGGTCAGCTCCACAGACCACCTGCAGGGGTCAGCTCCACAGACCACCTGCAGGGGTCACCTCCACAGACCACCTGCAGGGGTCACCTCCACAGACCACCTGCGGGGGTCAGCTCCACAGACCACCTGCAGGGGTCACCTCCACAGACCACCTGCAGGGGTCAGCTCCACAGACCACCTGCAGGGGTCAGCTCCACAGACCACCTGCAGGGTCAGCTCCACAGACCACCTGCAGGGTCACCTCCACAGACCACCTGCAGGGGTCAGCCCCACAGACCACCTGCGGTGGTCACTCCACAGACCACCTGCAGGGGTCACCTCCACAGACCACCTGCAGGGGTCAGCTCCACAGACCACCTGCAGGGGTCAGCTCCACAGACCACCTGCAGGGGTCAGCTCCACAGACCACCTGCAGGGGTCAGCCCCTGAAGCTAGATATAAGTAATTAATAAACTGAGGTTGTGGGAGTAGCGACAGTCTAGTGATGAATGCTGAAGCAACATGGTGTTG
>NW_025552984.1:0-14920 GCF_020424385.1 Procambarus clarkii | reverse complement strand
ACCACTAAACACACGTACATGTATATATGTCATTCAATTTATATAAAAAAACGTTCACTAATATGTTCCTTTTACAATTAACACACAGATAATTACCGTACACATGTCAGTCCAATTGCAGGTACACATAAAAACACATAGCTGCACTTGTCTGCCGCTCCTGACAATAGTATACATAGGTATACACACAAAACAGTCCTTTATCAACTAATGTATATGTGTGTGTGTGTGTATTTATTCCTTGTATTTACTATTTTTGTCAGCAAAATCGAGTTATTAGCTCTTGGACCCCGCCTTTCTAACAAATGTATTTATCCTCTTTTATATCAACTACCTTGAGGTTACCTTGAGGTGCTTCCGGGGCTTAGCGTCCCCGCAGCCCGGTCGTCGACCAGGCCTCCTGGTTGCCGTTCTGATCAACCAGGCTGTTGGACGCGGCTGCTCGCAGCCTGACGTACGAGTCACAGCCTGGTTGATCAGGTATCCTTTGGAGGTTTATTTATAAACTACATTATTTCTCACTAACACACACACACACACACACGCACACACACACACACACACAGTGGAAACAGGAGGCCAGACACAGGATTCAGAATAGGAGATGAAGAACTTAATGAAACGGACTGAGAGAAAGATCTAGGAGTTGATATCACACCAAACCTGTCTCCTGAAGCCCACATAAAAAGAATAACGTCTGCGGCATATGCGGGACTGCCTAACATCAGAACAGCTTTCAGGAACCTGTGTAAGGAATCATTCAGAATCTTGTACACCACATATGTAAGACCAATCCTGGAGTATGCGGCCCCAGCATGGAGCCCGTATCTTGTCAAGCACAAGATGAAGAAGGAAAAAGTCCAAAGGTATGCCACTAGACTAGTCCCAGAACTAAGAGGCATACGTTACGAGGAAAGGCTGCGGGAAAAGCACCTTGCGACACTGGAAGACAGAAGAGTAAGGGGAGACATGATCACAACCTACACAACCCTCAGAGGAATCGACCGCGTAAACAAGGATAAACTATTCAACACTGGTGGGACGCAAACAAGGGGACACAGATGGAAACTGAGTACTCACATGAGCCACAGAGACGTTAGAAGGAACTTTTTCAGTGTCAGAGTAGTTAACGGATGGAATGCATTAGGCAGTGATGTGGTGGAGGCTGACTCCATACACAGTTTCAAATGTAGATATGATAGAGCCCAGTAGGCTCAGGAATCTGTACACCAGTTGATTGACAGTTGAGAGGTGAGACCAAAGAACCAAAGCTCAACCCCCGCAAGCACAAATAGGTGAGTACACACACACACACACACAGGAAGCAGCCCGTAACAGCTGTTTAAATCCCAGGTACCTATTTACTGCTAGGTAACAGGAACAACAGGGTGAAAGAAACTGCCCAGTTTCGTTTCTGCCATCACCGGAGGATCGAACACGGACGCTAGGATTACGAGTTGAGAGCACTGTCTACTCAGCTGTCTGGCCCCGTAGTGCGTGTACTCGTCAAAAACATAATTTGGGAGAGGATAGGGAAAGGAATGATGCTTCCTGGGTTGGGGAGTTGGTGTGGGGTTAGTCACTTGGTGGCCTTGGACCTGTGGAGGAGGGGGGGGGGGGGGGGGGCGGGGGGAGTTGCCAGTTATGAATTTAATGATTGAATTGTAAAGATAGGGTATTTATGTAAAAGACGTTGTGAAGAGATAGAAACAAAAGTGTTCCTGACTGCTGTAAGGTAGTGAGTAATTGACTTGTATGTTAGGAAAATAAATGCTTACTAGAAAATTACCTTTTCTTTGAAAAAGTTATTTTACAAAATAAGTACAAGTTACTTTGTAAACAAAATATGATTATTTTCCTTTAATAAACACACATGAGCTCAAATGGTCCTCGGGAGTCAGAGAGATTGAGAATGAACAGCAAAATAGTAACAAAAAATGAGACAATGATGGGATACTATGTAATTCAAACATAAACCTGGAAAGTATGTAAATTACAGTACCACTAAACACACGTACATGTATATATGTCATTCAATTTATATAAAAAAACGTTCACTAATATGTTCCTTTTACAATTAACACACAGATAATTACCGTACACATGTCAGTCCAATTGCAGGTACACATAAAAACACATAGCTGCACTTGTCTGCCGCTCCTGACAATAGTATACATAGGTATACACACAAAAACAGTCCTTTATCAACTAATGTATATGTGTGTGTGTGTGTATTTATTCCTTGTATTTACTATTTTTGTCTGCAAAATCGAGTTATTAGCTCTTGGACCCCGCCTTTCTAACAAATGTATTTATCCTCTTTTATATCAACTACCTTGAGGTTACCTTGAGGTGCTTCCGGGGCTTAGCGTCCCCGCAGCCCGGTCGTCGACCAGGCCTCCTGGTTGCCGTTCTGATCAACCAGGCTGTTGGACGCGGCTGCTCGCAGCCTGACGTACGAGTCACAGCCTGGTTGATCAGGTATCCTTTGGAGGTTTATTTATAAACTACATTTATTTCTCACTAACACACACACACACACACACGCACACACACACACACACACAGTGGAAACAGGAGGCCAGACACAGGATTCAGAATAGGAGATGAAGAACTTAATGAAACGGACTGAGAGAAAGATCTAGGAGTTGATATCACACCAAACCTGTCTCCTGAAGCCCACATAAAAAGAATAACGTCTGCGGCATATGCGGGACTGCCTAACATCAGAACAGCTTTCAGGAACCTGTGTAAGGAATCATTCAGAATCTTGTACACCACATATGTAAGACCAATCCTGGAGTATGCGGCTAAAGCATGGAGCCCGTATCTTGTCAAGCACAAGATGAAGCAGGAAAAAGTCCAAAGGTATGCCACTAGACTAGTCCCAGAACTAAGCGGCATACGTTACGAGGAAAGGCTGCGGGAAAAGCACCTTGCGACACTGGAAGACAGAAGAGTAAGGGGAGACATGATCACAACCTACACAACCCTCAGAGGAATCGACCGCGTAAACAAGGATAAACTATTCAACACTGGTGGGACGCAAACAAGGGGACACAGATGGAAACTGAGTACTCACATGAGCCACAGAGACGTTAGAAGGAACTTTTTCAGTGTCAGAGTAGTTAACGGATGGAATGCATTAGGCAGTGATGTGGTGGAGGCTGACTCCATACACAGTTTCAAATGTAGATATGATAGAGCCCAGTAGGCTCAGGAATCTGTACACCAGTTGATTGACAGTTGAGAGGTGAGACCAAAGAACCAAAGCTCAACCCCCGCAAGCACAAATAGGTGAGTACACACACACACACACACACACACACACACACAGGAAGCAGCCCGTAACAGCTGTTTAAATCCCAGGTACCTATTTACTGCTAGGTAACAGGAACAACAGGGTGAAAGAAACTGCCCAGTTTCGTTTCTGCCATCACCGGAGGATCGAACACGGACGCTAGGATTACGAGTTGAGAGCACTGTCTACTCAGCTGTCTGGCCCCGTAGTGCGTGTACTCGTCAAAAACATAATTTGGGAGAGGATAGGGAAAGGAATGATGCTTCCTGGGTTGGGGAGTTGGTGTGGGGTTAGTCACTTGGTGGCCTTGGACCTGTGGAGGAGGGGGGGGGGGGGAAGGGGCGGGGGGAGTTGCCAGTTATGAATTTAATGATTGAATTTGTTAAGATAGGGTATTTATGTAAAAGACGTTGTGAAGAGATAGAAACAAAAGTGTTCCTGACTGCTGTAAGGTAGTGAGTAATTGACTTGTATGTTAGGAAAATAAATGCTTACTAGAAAATTACCTTTTCTTTGAAAAAGTTATTTTACAAAATAAGTACAAGTTACTTTGTAAACAAAATATGATTATTTTCCTTTAATAAACACACATGAGCTCAAATGGTCCTCGGGAGTCAGAGAGATTGAGAATGAACAGCAAAATAGTAACAAAAAATGAGACAATGATGGGATACTATGTAATTCAAACATAAACCTGGAAAGTATGTAAATTACAGTACCACTAAACACACGTACATGTATATATGTCATTCAATTTATATAAAAAAACGTTCACTAATATGTTCCTTTTACAATTAACACACAGATAATTACCGTACACATGTCAGTCCAATTGCAGGTACACATAAAAACACATAGCTGCACTGTCTGCCGCTCCTGACAATAGTATACATAGGTATACACACAAAACAGTCCTTTATCAACTAATGTATATGTGTGTGTGTGTGTGTATTTATTCCTTGTATTTACTATTTTTGTCTGCAAAATCGAGTTATTAGCTCTTGGACCCCGCCTTTCTAACAAATGTATTTATCCTCTTTTATATCAACTACCTTGAGGTTACCTTGAGGTGCTTCCGGGGCTTAGCGTCCCCGCAGCCCGGTCGTCGACCAGGCCTCCTGGTTGCCGTTCTGATCAACCAGGCTGTTGGACGCGGCTGCTCGCAGCCTGACGTACGAGTCACAGCCTGGTTGATCAGGTATCCTTTGGAGGTTTATTTATAAACTACATTTATTTCTCACTAACACACACACACACACACACGCACACACACACACACACACAGTGGAAACAGGAGGCCAGACACAGGATTCAGAATAGGAGATGAAGAACTTAATGAAACGGACTGAGAGAAAGATCTAGGAGTTGATATCACACCAAACCTGTCTCCTGAAGCCCACATAAAAAGAATAACGTCTGCGGCATATGCGGGACTGCCTAACATCAGAACAGCTTTCAGGAACCTGTGTAAGGAATCATTCAGAATCTTGTACACCACATATGTAAGACCAATCCTGGAGTATGCGGCTAAAGCATGGAGCCCGTATCTTGTCAAGCACAAGATGAAGCAGGAAAAAGTCCAAAGGTATGCCACTAGACTAGTCCCAGAACTAAGAGGCATACGTTACGAGGAAAGGCTGCGGGAAAAGCACCTTGCGACACTGGAAGACAGAAGAGTAAGGGGAGACATGATCACAACCTACACAACCCTCAGAGGAATCGACCGCGTAAACAAGGATAAACTATTCAACACTGGTGGGACGCAAACAAGGGGACACAGATGGAAACTGAGTACTCACATGAGCCACAGAGACGTTAGAAGGAACTTTTTCAGTGTCAGAGTAGTTAACGGATGGAATGCATTAGGCAGTGATGTGGTGGAGGCTGACTCCATACACAGTTTCAAATGTAGATATGATAGAGCCCAGTAGGCTCAGGAATCTGTACACCAGTTGATTGACAGTTGAGAGGTGAGACCAAAGAACCAAAGCTCAACCCCCGCAAGCACAAATAGGTGAGTACACACACACACACACACACACACACACACACAGGAAGCAGCCCGTAACAGCTGTTTAAATCCCAGGTACCTATTTACTGCTAGGTAACAGGAACAACAGGGTGAAAGAAACTGCCCAGTTTCGTTTCTGCCATCACCGGAGGATCGAACACGGACGCTAGGATTACGAGTTGAGAGCACTGTCTACTCAGCTGTCTGGCCCCGTAGTGCGTGTACTCGTCAAAAACATAATTTGGGAGAGGATAGGGAAAGGAATGATGCTTCCTGGGTTGGGGAGTTGGTGTGGGGTTAGTCACTTGGTGACCTTGGACCTGTGGAGGAGGGGGGGGGGGGAAGGGGCGGGGGGAGTTGCCAGTTATGAATTTAATGATTGAATTTGTAAAGATAGGGTATTTATGTAAAAGACGTTGTGAAGAGATAGAAACAAAAGTGTTCCTGACTGCTGTAAGGTAGTGAGTAATTGACTTGTATGTTAGGAAAATAAATGCTTACTAGAAAATTACCTTTTCTTTGAAAAAGTTATTTTACAAAATAAGTACAAGTTACTTTGTAAACAAAATATGATTATTTTCCTTTAATAAACACACATGAGCTCAAATGGTCCTCGGGAGTCAGAGAGATTGAGAATGAACAGCAAAATAGTAACAAAAAATGAGACAATGATGGGATACTATGTAATTCAAACATAAACCTGGAAAGTATGTAAATTACAGTACCACTAAACACACGTACATGTATATATGTCATTCAATTTATATAAAAAAACGTTCACTAATATGTTCCTTTTACAATTAACACACAGATAATTACCGTACACATGTCAGTCCAATTGCAGGTACACATAAAAACACATAGCTGCACTTGTCTGCCGCTCCTGACAATAGTATACATAGGTATACACACAAAACAGTCCTTTATCAACTAATGTATATGTGTGTGTGTGTGTGTATTTATTCCTTGTATTTACTATTTTTGTCTGCAAAATCGAGTTATTAGCTCTTGGACCCCGCCTTTCTAACAAATGTATTTATCCTCTTTTATATCAACTACCTTGAGGTTACCTTGAGGTGCTTCCGGGGCTTAGCGTCCCCGCAGCCCGGTCGTCGACCAGGCCTCCTGGTTGCCGTTCTGATCAACCAGGCTGTTGGACGCGGCTGCTCGCAGCCTGACGTACGAGTCACAGCCTGGTTGATCAGGTATCCTTTGGAGGTTTATTTATAAACTACATTTATTTCTCACTAACACACACACACACACACACACGCACACACACACACACAAACAGTGGAAACAGGAGGCCAGACACAGGATTCAGAATAGGAGATGAAGAACTTAATGAAACGGACTGAGAGAAAGATCTAGGAGTTGATATCACACCAAACCTGTCTCCTGAAGCCCACATAAAAAGAATAACGTCTGCGGCATATGCGGGACTGCCTAACATCAGAACAGCTTTCAGGAACCTGTGTAAGGAATCATTCAGAATCTTGTACACCACATATGTAAGACCAATCCTGGAGTATGCGGCTCCAGCATGGAGCCCGTATCTTGTCAAGCACAAGATGAAGCAGGAAAAAGTCCAAAGGTATGCCACTAGACTAGTCCCAGAACTAAGAGGCATACGTTACGAGGAAAGGCTGCGGGAAAAGCACCTTGCGACACTGGAAGACAGAAGAGTAAGGGGAGACATGATCACAACCTACACAACCCTCAGAGGAATCGACCGCGTAAACAAGGATAAACTATTCAACACTGGTGGGACGCAAACAAGGGGACACAGATGGAAACTGAGTACTCACATGAGCCACAGAGACGTTAGAAGGAACTTTTTCAGTGTCAGAGTAGTTAACGGATGGAATGCATTAGGCAGTGATGTGGTGGAGGCTGACTCCATACACAGTTTCAAATGTAGATATGATAGAGCCCAGTAGGCTCAGGAATCTGTACACCAGTTGATTGACAGTTGAGAGGTGAGACCAAAGAACCAAAGCTCAACCCCCGCAAGCACAAATAGGTGAGTACACACACACACACACACACACACACAGGAAGCAGCCCGTAACAGCTGTTTAAATCCCAGGTACCTATTTACTGCTAGGTAACAGGAACAACAGGGTGAAAAAAACTGCCCAGTTTCGTTTCTGCCATCACCTGAGGATCGAACACGGACGCTAGGATTACGAGTTGAGAGCACTGTCTACTCAGCTGTCTGGCCCCGTAGTGCGTGTACTCGTCAAAAACATAATTTGGGAGAGGATAGGGAAAGGAATGATGCTTCCTGGGTTGGGGAGTTGGTGTGGGGTTAGTCACTTGGTGGCCTTGGACCTGTGGAGGAGTGGGGGGGCAGGGGCGGGGGGAGTTGCCAGTTATGAATTTAATGATTGAATTTGTTAAGATAGGGTATTTATGTAAAAGACGTTGTGAAGAGATAGAAACAAAAGTGTTCCTGACTGCTGTAAGGTAGTGAGTAATTGACTTGTATGTTAGGAAAATAAATGCTTACCAGAAAATTACCTTTTCTTTGAAAAAGTTTTTTTTGCAAAATAAGTACAAGTTACTTTGTAAACAAAATATATTATTTTCCTTTAATAAACACACATGAGCTCAAATGGTCCTCGGGAGTCAGAGAGATTGAGAATGAACAGCAAAATAGTAACAAAAAATGAGACAATGATGGGATACTATGTAATTCAAACATAAACCTGGAAAGTATGTAAATTACAGTACCACTAAACACGCGTACACGGTAATATGTCAATCAATTTAATATGTCAATCAATCACTCTTTCAATACCCATGGTGAGATTCCATCCGGCCCAACAGCTTTTCTCACATCCAGCTCCAATAGATGTTTCTTGACCTCATCTCTTGTAATTTCGAACCTTTCCAAGGTCACCTGGTTTGCTGCCACCTCTCCTAGCGAAGTGACTTCTCCGTGTTCTATTGTAAAGACCTCCTGGAACCTTTTGTTGAGTTCTTCACACGCCTCTTTGTCATTCTTTGTGTACCTGTGTGTGTGTGTGTTAGTGAAAAATAAATGTAGTAGATATAAAAAATGAAAAATACATATGTTTGAGAGGCGGGGTCCAAGAGCTAATAACTCAATTTTGTAGACACAAATAGTAAATACAAGGAGTAAATACACACACACACACACACACACACACACACACACACACACACACACACACACACACACACACACACACACATTAGTTGATAAAGGACTGTTTTGTGTGTATACCTATGTATACTATTATCAGGAGCGACAGACAAGTGCAGCTATGTGTGTCTATGTGTACCTGCAATTGGACTGACATGTGTACGGTAATTATCTGTGTGTTAATTTTAAAAGGAACATATTAGTGAATGTTTTTTTATCTAAATTGATTGACATATATACGTGTACGCGTGTTTAGTGTTACTGTAATTTATAATGTTAGCGTGTGTACGTGTGAATGACATAGTGTCCCATCATTGTTGCTGTCCAGACCTGCTTGAGTGACGTACACACTTCCAGGAAACTGAGGGAGACTCGCTATACGAGAGGATTAGCTCATGACCTCAGGGAATACGACGTACTTGACTGCTGTAAACCCTCTCGAAAGTGTAATATGTCTGCTCCCTGGAAAGTACAGAAAATAGACGTCGAAATTGTACCCTCAAGGTGAAAAAGATTCATCATGAACCGGGACAATTACGGTGTTTGTATGGAAGCATGATATCTCGGTTACCAAGAGGCAACAGTTTACATGTATATTGCGACGGGTCGGTGGCGGAGGATGGCAGGGCAGGGTGTGGTGTCCTAATAAGGGATTATACGGAGTTTGGGACTGTGGACAGGATAATTGAACTCCGGCTTAGTAATTATATATCATCCACACAAGCTGAACTGCAGGCCATTCTGGCGTGTTTGGAGGAAGTACGTCATGACGACAAAAATGTTTTTGTATTTGTCGATAGCCGAGGAGCACTGGAGTCCTTAAACAGTAGAAACCCAGTCTTCATGTCTATAGTGGAGGACTGTAAGAGAAGAATAACTGAGATACAGCTGAAAGGTTATAGTGTGAAATTCATGTGGATTCCATCTCATGTTGGAATAGTGCTCAACGAGGTGGCGGATGACTTGGCCAAACGTGCCACATCAAAACCACAAGTTGACATCGAATGTGAATTCACAATGAGACAAATAAGAAGCAAAATCAGAAATATTCAGGCACAGGCGGGAGTGGAGAGGAGAGAGATAATGTATGAGAGTAGTCAAACCATGCAACACTACATGTATGTGAGTCAAAACACCCATTTCACTTATGGTAAAAGGAGAAATGCTTGGAGTGACTCTGTGTACATGCGGCTCAGGCTTGGGTACAAATATTACTGGGAATATGGGATAGATGTTCATGGTAATGACACGAAGTGTAAACTATGTGGTATGTTAAGGTCTCACACCCTTGCCCATTATATTCTTGATTGTCCGTTGATTAGTGTATATAGAAACACTGAGATAAGGACTGTTCCTGAACAAATAGCCTGGATGTGTCACAACGGAAAGGTTGATGATATTCTTGAGAGATATAAGAATTTTGCACCAAGATTGTAATATTTTGTTGAATTATCTGCAGGTGTCTTGCAAATTGTCTATACAGTATACCTAGGTCATAAAAGTATTTGTGTGTACGTCTGATACCATACTCCTTGTGAGGGAGGAAATGTATATTTTTACCTCTCAGAATGTTTGGTAATATGTTTATTTGTGATGTGTGTATATGTATATATTACCACGTTGTACTGAACGGGGTGAGAATAGCTTGAGCTACCTCATCCCTTTGTGTGTATTTTACCTCAATAAACTTATTTCAATTTCAATTTCAATTTCCATCATTGTTACATTTTTTGTTACATGTTTACTATTGTCAGGAGCGACAGACAAGTGCAGCTATGTGTGTCTATGTGTACCTGCAATTGGACTGACACGTGTACGGTAATTATCTGTGTCCGTTGTTGAGGGAACATATTAGTGAATGTTTATTTATGTAAATTGATTGACATATGTACGTGTACCCGTGTTTAGTGGTACTGTAATTTACATGGTTAACAGGTTTATGTTTGAATTACATAGTATCCCATCATTGTCTCATTTTTTGTTACTATTTTTAGTTCGCTCTCAATCTCTCGGACTCCCGAGGACCATTTGTGCTCATGTGTGTTTATTAAAGAAAAATAATCATATTTTGTTTACAAAACAACTTGTACTTATTTTACAAAGAAACATTTTCAAAGAACAGGTAATTTTCATGTATGCATTAATTTTTCTAACATACAAGTCAATCACACACTACCTCACATCAGTCAGGAACACTTTTGTTACTATCTCTTCACAGCGTCTTTTACATAAATACCCTATCTTAACAAATTCATTCATTAAATTCATAACTGGCAACCCCCCGCCCACCCGACCTCCCCCACAGGTCCAAGGCCACTAAGTGACTAACCTCACACCAACCCTCCAACCCAGGAAGCATCATTCCTTTCCCTTAACCTCTCCCAAATTATGTTTTTGACGAATACACGCACTACGGGGCCTGACAGCTGAGTAGACAGCGCTCTCGACTCGTAATCCTAGCGTCCGTGTTCGATCCTCCGGTGATGGCAGAAACGAAATTTGGCAGTTTGTTTCACCCTGTTGCCCCTGTTACCTAGCAGTAAATAGGTACCTGGGATTTAAACAGCTGTTACGGGTTGCTTCCTGTGTGTGTGTGTGTGTGTGTGTGTGTGTAGGTTTGTGTGTTTGAGTGTGTGTGTGTGTGTGTGTGTGTGCGTGCGTGTGCGTGCGTGTTTGTGTGTGTTTGTGTGTACTCACCTAGTTGTGCTTGCGGGGGTTGAGCTCTGGCTCTGTGGTCCCGCCTCTCAACCGTCAATCAACAGGTGTACAGGTTCTTGAGCCTATTGTGCTCTATCATATCTACACTTGAAACTGTGTATGGAGTCAGCCTTCTCCACATTACTGCCTAATGCATTCCATTTGTCAAGCACTCTGACACTAAAAAAGTTTTTTCTAATATCTCTGTGGTTCATTTGGGCACTCAGTTTCCACATGTGGCCCCTAGTGTTAAATAGCCTCTCTTTATCAACCCTGTCGATTCCCTTGAGAATCTTGAATGTGTTGATCATGTCCCCCTAACTCTTCTGTCTTCCAACGAAGTTAGGTTCAATTCCCGTAGTCTCTCCTCGTAGCTCATACCTCTCAGCTCGGGTACTAGTCTGGTGGCAAACCTTTGAACTTTTTCCAGTTTAGTTTTATGCTTGACTAGATATGGACTCCATGCTGGAGCCGCATACTCCAAGATTGGTCTGACATATGTGGTATATAATGTTCTGAAAGATTCCTTACACAAGTTTCTAAAGGCCGTTCTTATTTAGCCAACCTGGTATATGCTGCTGATGTTATCCTTTTGATACGAGCTTCAGGGGAGAGGTCTGGCGTGATATCAACCCCCAGGTCTTTCTCTCTCTCTGACTCTTGAAGTATTTCATCTCCCAAGTGATACCTTGTATCTGGTCTCCTTGTAACACGGGTTCAGGGTTTCTCTCTCTTTACTTCCCTACCTTCTACTCCCTCTACCCGTATTCTTACTTTTATTTCTAAACCAAGGGACTCCAAAACTTTTAACAAAGCCAACTCCACGCCACGTGGTCCTAAGACGATTGACCGACTTAGGATTCTACACCCAGTATGACGTGACCTAAGCTCTGAACAAAACCCTAGAGTCACCTCTGCTGCCACCACCAGACCAGTAATACAAGAGCAATGATCGAGGTCTGGATCGATCACGCTAATTAATCAACCTTGGGGCTTGATCCCCACTAGTAGTTTATAACCTCGGAAACTTGAGTGTGGAATTAATTACACGGGAATGATTCGATGTTAGAATCGGCGCCCAATCCAACTCTGCCTCGTGTGGACCACGTGACCAGGACAAGTATACACATAAAACACATGGAAACAATAAAATGCAAATTAATAACAAATTTAATTTATTAAAAGAAAACTAAAACAAAATCTAAATATGTTCACTCCCTATCACTTTAACACTCCCTACTTGACCTGAGTGGCAAATGAGACTATTTCTATACTTAACAATAGCAACTATACCTTGGGCGACCAGCTAGATGTCTTGGCTGGTCTTGGGGAGAGGTAAGATGTTTGACCTCTCCCAGCTGCTTCCGTGACCACACTGATCTCTCTCTTGTCTGGTCTACCCCAGACAGAGCATTGTATCCTTCCGCCTAGACAAAGTTCTACCCAGTTACTAGCAAGGTTTAAGTTATAACAATTAACCTCTGTTTGTACTTAATTGATCCAGACTGGTTGAATTATTTTACTGAATTAAATTACAAACATCTAACGGCAGAGCTGTTCCCGATCCCCAGAATGGTTAATTGAACTTTGAGAAATACTAGACATGTCAACCCTGCTGACCTATGACCGCCGGTCACTCCGCCTTAAAAGTTAGATCTGATTCGTGACGTCACTGATGGTGACTTAAACTCAATAATTAGAATACTCTTGATATTGTATCCAGTACTATTATACAATACAATTTTAATGCAAAATGAATAAAGGCTAATTTTCTCTAAATTACTGAATACTATAGGATGATTCATTATACGCAGTTATGAACAAAGCGTTGGTTATTTCCACCGCGAATTCCCCTGGGGGTCAGGTCACCATGCGGCTCAGCTTCCCATTCTCTTTTGTCGATAAACCACTCTGGATAATTCTTACAACAGCCTAGTTTGTTACAACCCCCCCGCACAAGCACTTAGTAAACCTTGTTAATTTGTTAAAATTCACGAGGTTTAGTATCCAAACCCACAATTCAACTCATGCCACAAACAAAAGCTAACCTAACTAATAAAATTTGACAAATAATAGTCCAACATCATAATGAACATGTTCATATTTCATAAATTTCTCAGCTGTCAACTGACAGCAATCCTCCAATATCAGGAAACATACATCCTACCCTTACTGACATAGCTAAATAACATGTCCCTACTCTACCATCAAAAACTAGCTATTAAACTCTCTTGGCTCTTCACTAGCCAAGTCCATGTGTCCTCTAGAGCCGGCCACACCGTGCTCAAACAAACATTAAAGTTATAACTTCAGACTGAACTTTCAGTCATCCGGGAGCGTACTACGGAACTATCAAGCTCACATCCGTGTACTAACCACTCCCCATCAATGTCAACCTTGACATGTTAAGGAACACACCAAACGTTTATTACATGTATCTAAAAATATAAAAAAAAATCCTATACTATATCACAGGTTTCAGCTGACTGTGCAGCCAAGTGTTCTCACTCACTAGAAGTGTCAATGTTTATATTGGTCCGCCTCTCCTGTGTTCAAACATTCTGAAAAAAATAGCACAACATAATTTTCCATAACCGTTTGTTCTGGGCTGAGACAATTACACAGGGGCTTCGATTTTGATTACTGACCAATTTATAGAGTAAAATTTTCATATATTATACCAGAATTATTTTAAATCTGTTTTTCAACATTTAAACAAAAGTGTCCAGATGTTCTTTACACAGATGTTCAGAGCCAACTTTGTTGTTTTGTATCAATTGTTCATATTGAGTAAACGAGAAAAAAAAAAATCGATGCTGCTGGATGCTGAATGTAGTCGCTGACGATGACGGTGTCGATCTTGCTTCTCCCCATGTGTAGACATCAATACCTGGTCCTCTTGTACTCCCATCCGGTACTCCTGAATGACGACAGAGTGTAGTAGAGCGGAGTGCCAAGTGACAGCTGTAGAATACTGTTACTTCGGCCATTAATCTTGCTCTCGACAGTCCACACGCCTTCGTATCAATCACAGTTCACACGGTAGTCTTGATGTTAAACTTGTCGCAGATGACCACAGCAGAGCATTGTATCCTTCCGCCTAGACAAAGTTCTACCCAGTTACTAGCAAGGTTTAAGTTATAACAATTAACCTCTGTTTGTACTTAATTGATCCAGACTGGTTGAATTATTTTACTGAATTAAATTACAAACATCTAACGGCAGAGCTGTTCCCGATCCCCAGAATGGTTAATTGAACTTTGAGAAATACTAGACATGTCAACCCTGCTGACCTATGACCGCCGGTCACTCCGCCTTAAAAGTTAGATCTGATTCGTGACGTCACTGATGGTGACTTAAACTCAATAATTAGAATACTCTTGATATTGTATCCAGTACTATTATACAATACAATTTTAATGCAAAATGAATAAAGGCTAATTTTCTCTAAATTACTGAATACTATAGGATGATTCATTATACGCAGTTATGAACAAAGCGTTGGTTATTTCCACCGCGAATTCCCCTGGGGGTCAGGTCACCATGCGGCTCAGCTTCCCATTCTCTTTTGTCGATAAACCACTCTGGATAATTCTTACAACAGCCTAGTTTGTTACATCCTGCTTCCTACCCCTATCTTCATTACATTACATTTGCTTGGGTTAAACTCTAACAGCCATTTGTTCGACCATTCCTGCAGCTTGTCCAGGTCTTCTTGAAGCCTCAAGCTGTCCTCCTC
>NW_025552983.1:0-17500 GCF_020424385.1 Procambarus clarkii | reverse complement strand
TCCCAACTGAGCCCTAGCTGTGAGTCCAGACGTACCAGATCAAGTAAGAAGGGAAGGAGAAGAGTGGGGAGGAAGGGAACAGCGGGGGAGGGGGGGGAGGAGGGTAGGGAAAAACCGGAGGAGAGGAAGAGAGGAAAAGAGGGCCTGACATGGCTGTTACAGTCTGCCTGTCTCTCTTAGTCTCTGTCTTTCTCTCACTCTCTCGTTTTCTTCTAGACTGCGAGTAGGATTCAGTAGGACTGGTTCTAATGCTTCCAATGAAACAGTTAACCCAGTGTTGTTGTCATACGTAAGCTCATCTGACCCCCTCACAGTCAGATGAGAGTGACCCTTGAAACTGATGTATTTAATGAACATCTTATTAGGTTCACCTTAACAAATAAACTCTATTTAATCATGTTAGGTGCACGATGTGTTTGGCCCACACTCTGTGCCAGGGCCTTGATATAGTCCGTCGATTTCACGTTTATCTGCATGCTGAGAGAACATTAAATAGTCAACGTAAGAATGAAGGAATCACTCAGGGGTTGATGCTCATGAGAATGGCACAGCCAGCATGAGGTTGTTCATTGCTGAGCTCCTCGTGCTGTGGATGACAACTTCTGGTTGTTAACGAAGTTGGACCAAGCGGAAGGAACCTTTCGAACATTATACACATCAACAGAACGAGACATGATTAATAATTAGTGTTCCCGCCTTGTTCTGTACATTACCCGGAACTCTTGACTTGTGATGATGGGGAGTAAGCCATCCAGGAGGGCAGTGAAAATACAAGATGGAAGTGCTCTTTGGAGTCATATAAGATGTTTCAACCACTGTCGTCGAGATGGTACGAGATGCACCTCAGGTCTGTAAGATTCTTGACTTTCTTGCTCACTAGATTCCACAAGTGGTTCGTCGTGGTCACTGAAGAAACACCCAACATCCCGCAGCATCTTCACTTCACTGAGTACAAGGTTCTAGCCACTTCTCTGCATGCCAGCCCAAGTTGTAGTATCATGCTGTCTAGTTATTATCATCACGTATATATTCTCAGCTGCAAATGTAACCTTACATCGCCTACCCCTGGGAGTTATTGCAGAGAGTATGTATTTAATGACCATCATAGCAGTTGGCATTTCCTCTCTAGCATGAGTAAAGATTGGAGAACAGTCATCATTGACTTTCAGATCCTTCTCCTCTGAAGATTTCCCGAAGAGTTTGCTCTCTCTCTCTGTCTCTCTCTGTCTGTCTCTGTCTCTCTCTCTCTCTCTCTCTCTCTCTCTCTCTCTCTCTCTCTCTCTCTCTCTCTCTCTCTCTCTCTCTCTCTCTCTCTCTCTCTCTTCCTATCCGTCAGGCTCGGTGCTCACTCTTAAGCTCCTGACAAGCCTCTCTGGTAAAGTTCAAGAGGGACCGCCACAAGGTTTTTGCTCTTAAGTCCCAAGTTGCAACCATGGCTGTGTGCACAGAATTACGCGGCTCCCAGGCAAAAAGTCAGCCAGTTTATGGATCCCTAAATTACAATTAATATTTATCTAGAACAAGGCCGCAGCTAAGCTCGGGACGACTAGCGATATCTGCGGGCCAAGCTAAGAGGTTTCCCTTAACTCCTTCGGGCAAGTGTGGAATTTTGTAATACCGGTGTTTTCTGTAGAGTGGTTTTATTTAAACAACAATTTCAGGAAATATTTGATAAAAGTAGTATTAATTAATATATATATATATATATATATATATATATATATATATATATATATATATATATATATATATATATAATATATATATATATATATATATATATATATATATATATATTATATATATATATATATATATATATATATATATATATATATATATATATATATATATATATATATATATATATATATATATATATATATATGTCGTACCTAATAGCCAGAACGCACTTCTCAGCCTACTATGCAAGGCCCGATTTGCCTAATAAGCCAAGTTTTCATGAATTAATTGTTTTTCGCCAACCTAACCTACCTAACCTAACCTAACCTAACTTTTTCGGCTACGTATAACCTAACCTATAAAGATATGTTAGGTTAGGTTAGGTAGGATTGGTTAGGTTCGGTCATATATCTACGTTAATTTTAACTCCAATAAAAAAAAAATTGACCTCATACATAGCCGAAAAAGGGAGCTTTATCATTTCATAAGAAAAAAAGGTAGAGAAAGTATGTTAATTCAGGAAAACTTGGCATTATTAGGCAAATCGGGCCTTGTATAGTAGGCCGAGAAGTGCGTTCTGGCTACTAGGTACGACATATATATATATATATATATATATATATATATATATATATATATATATATATATATATATATATATATATATATATATATATGTCGTACCTAGTAGCCAGAACGCACTTCTCAGCCTACTATGCAAGGCCCGATTTGCCTAATAAGCCAAGTTTTACTGAATTAATATATTTTCTCTAATTTTTTTCTTATGAAATGATAAAGCAACCCATTTCAATATGTATGAGGTCAATTTTTTTTATTGGAGTTTAAATTAACGTAGATATATGACCGAACCTAACCAACCCTACCTAACCTAACCTAACCTATCTTTATAGGTTAGGTTAGGTTAAGTAGCCGAAAAAGTTAGGTTAGGTTAGGTTAGGTAGGTTAGGTAGCCGAAAAAACATTAATTCATGAAAACTTGGCTTATTAGGCAAATCGGGCCTTTCATAGTAGGCTGAGAAGTGCGTTCTGGCTACTAGGTACGACATATATATATATATATATATATATATATATATATATATATATATATATATATATATATATATATATATATATATATATTTATTTATATATATATATATTATATATATATATATATATATATATATTATATATATATATATTTATATATATATATATATATATATATATAAATTATATATATATATATTATATATATATATATATATATATATATATATATATATATATATATATATATATATATGTCGTACCTAGTAGCCAGAACGCACTTCTCAGCCTACTATGCATGGCCCGATTTGCCTAATAAGCCAAGTTCTCCTGAATTAATATATTTTCTCTAATTTTTTTCTTATGAAATGATAGAGCTACCCATTTCATTATGTATGTGGTCAATTTTTTTTTATTGGAGCTAAAATTAACGTAGATATATGACAAAACCTAACCAACCCTACCTAACCTAACCTAACCTATCTTTATAGGTTAGGTTCGGTTAGGTAGCCAAAAAAATAGGTTAGGTTAGGTTAGGTAGGTTAGGTAGTCGAAAAACAATTAATTCATGAAAACTTGGCTTATTAGGCAAATCGGGTCTTGCATAGTAGGCTGAGAAGTGCGTTCTGGCTACTAGGTACGACATATATATATATATATATATATATATATATATATATATATATATATATATATATATATATATATATATATATGTCGTACCTAGTAGCCAGAACTCACTTCTCAGCCTACTATTCAAGGCCCGATTTGCCTAATAAGCCAAGTTTTCCTGAATTAATATATTTACTATAATTTTTTTCTTATGAAATGATAAAGCAACCCTTTTCTCTATGTATGAGGTCAATTTTTTTTATTGGAGTTAAAATTAACGTAGATATATGACCGAACCTAACCAACCCTACCTAACCTAACCTAACCTATATTTATAGGTAAGGTTAGGTTAGGTAGCCAAAAAAAGCTAGGTTAGGTTAGGTTAGGTAGGTTAGGTAGACGAAAAAACATTAATTCATGAAAACTTGGCTTATTAGATATATATATATATATATATATATATATATATTATATATATATTTATGGTAGCATCTTTATATATAAACATATGTTGTTGAATATGACCGAAAGGGTAAGATTAATAATTCTAACACGAATCTTCTCAATATTTCTTACGTTCTTCTTCACTGTCGAGGGTAATTGATAAATTAACTCTCCAAAATTCATTCTTTATTTCTGGTCTGACGCCTGAACGCGTTTCGTAATGCTTATTACATTTTCAAAGACTTAGTTTACACATAAAATACATTCATACTTATACTCGTTTTGGGTGAGGTGATATGGCACAAAAGTTTTGGGTGAGGTGACAAAGCTATGACAGAACACGAATCAATGGGTATAAATTGGGTATGAAAACATAAGAATGGAAGTAACTGCAGAAGGCCTATTGGCCCATACTTCCTCTTGCTGCTTCTATGTTGGTTCGGGGTCTTGAAGTGGGTAGAATATAGTTGTGCATTAATTGGCTGTTGATTGCTGGTGTTGACTTTTTGATGTGTAGTGCCTCGCTGATGTCGAGTCTCCTGCTATCGCTGTATTTATCGATGATTTCTGTGTTGCTTGTTAAGATTTCTCTGGTGATGGTCTGGTTGTGAGAAGAGATTATATGTTCCTTGATGGAGCCCTGTTGTTTGTGCATAGTTAATCGCCTAGAAAGAGACGTTGTTGTCTTGCCTATATACTGAGTTCTTTGGGGCTTACAGTCCCCAAGCGGGCATGTGAAGGCATAGACGACGTTGGTTTCCTTCAAGGCGTTCTGTTTGGTGTCTGGGGAGTTTTTCATGAGTAGGTTGGCCGTTTTTTTTTTTTGTAGTAAATTGTCAATTGTATTTTCTGATTTTTGTCTGTAGGGATAACGTTCCTATCAATAATGTCTTTCAGGACCCTTTCCTCCGTTTTATGAGCCGTCGAAAAGAAGTTCCTGTAAAACAGTCTAATAGGGGGTACAAGTGTTGTGTTAGTTGACTCTTCAGAGGTTGCATGGCGTTTCACCTTTCTTTTTATGACGTCTTCAACAAAACCGTTAGAGAAGCCATTGTTGACTAGGACCTGCCTTACCCTACAGAGTTCTTCATCGACTTGCTTCCATCCTGAGCTGTGGCTGAGAGCCCGGTCGACGTAAGCGTTGACAACACTCCTCTTGTACCTGTCTGGGCAGTCACTATTGGCATTGAGGCACATTCCTATGTTTGTTTCCTTAGTGTAGACTGCAGTGTGGAAGCCTCCGTTCCTTTCCGTGACTGTTACATCTAGAAAGGGCAGCTTCCCATCATTCTCCATCTCGTAAGTGAAACTCAACACAGAATTCTGCTCGAATGCCTCCTTCAGCTGCTGCAGACGTCTGACATCAGGTACCTGCATAAAAATGTCGTCAACATACCTGCAGTATATGGCGGGTTTCAAGTCCATGTCAACTAAGACCCTCCGCTCGATGGTAGCGACCCCATCTACTTGCTTATACATGTGCCCATCTGGGCTCAAGAAGGGTGCCTGTTTAGTGCAAGCTTAGAGTAGCTTCCTTAGTATGTTTTCTGGTATGTCAAGAGAAGTACAAGCCGGATCACGATACACTCTATCCGCTATCATCTCGATTGTTTCATCCACAGGTACGTTGGTAAACAGTGACTCTACATCCAACGAGGCTCTTATCCCCATGGCCCGTGCTCCCCGCAGTAAGTCAACAAATTCCTTTGGAGACTTCAGGCTGAAAGCACAAGGTACATAAGGAGTCAGCAAGCAGTTAAGGCCCGATTTGCCTAATAAGCCAAGTTTTCATGATATAATATATTTTCTCTAATTTTTTTCTTATGAAATGATAAAGCAACCCATTTCATTATGTAAGAGGTGAATTTTTTTTTATTGGAGTTAAAATTAACGTAGATATATGACCGAACCTAACCTAACCTAACCTATCTTATAGGTTAGGTTAGGTTAGGTAGCCGAAAAAGTTAGGTTAGGTTAGGTTAGGTAGGTTAGGTAGTCGAAAAGCAATTAATTCATGAAAACTTGGCTTATTAGGCAAATCGGGCCTTGCATAGTAGGCTCAGAAGTGAGTTCTGGCTACTAGGTACGACATATATAAATATATATATATATATATATATATATATATATATATATATATATATATATATATATATATATATATATATATATATATATATATATATATATATATGTCGTACCTAGTAGCCAGAACTCACTTCTCAGCCTACAATTCAAGGCCCGATTTGCCTAATAAGCCAAGTTTTCCTGAATTAATATATTTACTATAATTTTTTTCTTATGAAATGATAAAGCTACCCTTTTCACTATGTATGAGGTCATTTTTTTTATTGGAGTTAAAATTAACGTAGATATATGACCGAACCTAACCAACCCTACCTAACCTAACCTAACATATATATATAGGTAAGGTTAGGTTAGGTAGCCAAAAAAAGCTAGGTTAGGTTAGGTTAGGTAGGTTAGGTAGACGAAAAAACATTAATTCATGAAAACTTGGCTTATTAGGCAAATCGGGCCTTGAATAGTAGGCTGAGAAGTGAGTTCTGGCTACTAGGTACGACATATATATATATATATATATATATATATATATATATATATATATATATATATATATATATATATATATATATATATATATATATATATATATATATATATATATATATATATATATATATATATGTCGTACCTAGTAGCCAGAACTCACTTCTCAGCCTACTATGCAAGGCCCGATTTGCCTAATAAGCCAAGTTTTCATGAATTAATGTTTTTTCGTCTACCTAACCTACCTAACCTAACCTAACCTAGCTTTTTGGCTACCTAACCTAACCTTACCTATATATATAGGTTAGGTTAGGTTAGGTAGGGTTGGTTAGGTTCGGTCATATATCTACGTTAATTTTAACTCCAATAAAAAAAAATTTACCTCATACATAGTGAAAAGGGTAGCTTTATCATTTCATAAGAAAAAAATTATAGTAAATATATTAATTCAGGAAAACTTGGCTTATTAGGCAAATCGGGCCTTGAATAGTAGGCTGAGAAGTGAGTTCTGGCTACTAGGTACGACATATATATATATATATATATATATATATATATATATATATATGTCGTACCTAGTAGCCAGAACTCACTTCTCAGCCTACTATTCAAGGCCCGATTTGCCTAATAAGCCAAGTTTCCTGAATTAATTTATTTACTATAATTTTTTTTCTTATGAAATGATAAAGCTACCCTTTTCACTATGTATGAGGTCAATTTTTTTTTATTGGAGTTAAAATTAACGTAGATATATGACCGAACCTAACCAACCCTACCTAACCTAACCTAACCTATATATATAGGTAAGGTTAGGTTAGGTAGCCAAAAAAAGCTAGGTTAGGTTAGGTTAGGTAGGTTAGGTAGACGAAAAAACATTAATTCATGAAAACTTGGCTTATTAGGCAAATCGGGCCTTGCATAGTAGGCTGAGAAGTGAGTTCTGGCTACTAGGTACGACATATATATATATATATGTCGTACCTAGAAGCCAGAACGCACTTCTCAGTCTACTATGCAAGGCCCGATATGCGTAATAAGCCAAGTTTTCATGAATGAATTGTTTTTTGACTACCTAACCTATCTAACCTTACCTAACCTAACTTTTTCGGCGACCTAACCTAACCTAACCTATAAAGATAGGTTAGGTTAGGTTAGGTAGGGTTGGTTAGGTTCGGTCATATATCTACGTTAATTTTAACTCCAATAAAAAAAAATTGACCTCATACATAATGAAATAGGCAGCTTTATCATTTCATAAGAAAAAAATTAGAGAAAATATATTAATTCAGGAAAACTTGGCTTATTAGGCAAATCGGGCCTTGCATAGTAGGCTGAGAAGTGCGTTCTGGCTACTAGGTACGACATATATATATATGTCGACATATATATATATGTCGTACATATGTCGTACATATATATATGTCGTATATATATCTACGACATATATATATATGTCGTACCTTGTAGCCAGAACGCACTTTTCAGCCTACTATGCAAGGCCCGATTTGCCTAATAAGCCAAGTTTTCCTGAATTAATATATTTTCTCAAATTTTTTTCTTATGAAATGATAAAGCTACCCATTTCATTATGAATGAGGTCAATTTTTTTTATTGGAGTTAAAATTAACGTAGATATATGACCGTAAGCACCCCCGTAAGCAAAACTAAGTACAATTAGGTAAGTACTCTCACACACACTTCCTGGCAGACAAGCGACCTCACAGACACACACACACAATAGTTGACAGCGCGGCTTGCTCAACACACCGGTATCAAAACTCCTTTGAAACTTTATTGTTTGCCGGAACAACAGTTGTCAGGTATAAGAGTTCATCACTATCCCTGTTGTCGGCAAATGTTTCACCAGACAGGTGTCATTATTCATAAGTTTCCCCATTGGCATAAACGTCAACAGACCGGTATCAAAGTCGATTAGTATCCCCGATTGTTCGAAGCAAAAAAAAAGAATAGGCGTCAAAATCCACCAGAAATCCTGTTGTTGTAAAAAAATATAAACAGACAAGATTCAAAGTCTTTCAGGAACGTCGTTGCTGCGAACATTATCAACAGACAGGACGCAAAATCCATTGTTGACACTAACAAACAGGCATTTATCCCACAATGTTTGGGACAAGGATGGAACTCCATTCTTAACCATGAAACTCCATGGTTGCATAAACAACCCAGAATCAAAACCCATCATAAACTCAAATGCTGAGCACAGCATCAACGCTCATTAGCACAAGATGTTGAAAAAAACGTAAGTTGAATTAAATATATAAATAATAACATCATTAAAACATATAAATAATTTCAGCTGCAATGTTACTTGCAATACAATGAATATACTTTCTCATGAGGGCAGCTGCAACCGTCCGCCTGCCTGCATTATTGTCCAGACAACCTCCCTGAAGAGCCTCTGGCCCAGCACCAGGGGGAAATACCATCAAATAAAGAAGTGGCTTTTAAGAATTCAAATTAATCCACTGAGCATTACTACTGCGCATGTTTCGTTTAGATTAAATTGGAAGCTGAGAGGACAATGAGGGGGCTGGAAAGTTGTGAAAGATTGGAGAGAAAAATAGGAGATGAACGCAAGAGATGAGAATAAGTGATTGAGATTTGCGCAATGAATGAGAGAGAACAGTGTTGAAATGTGATGCCAAAGATTAGGAAAACGATTTTTGACGCAAGATTGGCGATTAGAGACAGGTGTAAGTAATGAAGGCAAGTGTTAGAGACAGGTGCAAGTAATGAAGGCAAGTGTTAGAGAAAGGTGCAAGTAATCAAGAGAAGTGTTAAAGACAAGTGCAAGTAATGTGTTAGAGACATACATGAGGACAAATGTTAGAGAGTGGTACAAGCGATTAAGATAGCTGTTAGATATTAAGAGAGGTGTCAGATATTAATAGAGGTGTTAGACATGAGCAAATGAGAGACATTTTGAAAATTGAAGGAAGAGATGAAGAGAAACGAAGCTGCTTAGTACTAGAGATGAAAAGAGTTGTAGATTTGCGCAAGGGATGAAGGAAAAAAATTGCTGGTAACGAAGAGAATGAATTAAAGAATTTTGAAGAAGTTTAAGTTCTGGTGGTTCCTGAGTTATGAACTGCGTGAGAATGATAAATAATTCTCTGGAAATGTCGTAAAAATTTTCTTGCCGGAGAAATATGAGGCAGTTCTAAAGTCAAACCCATATATCATCGACGAAATTGACTTTTTTTCCCCAGCAGATCAGCACTTGCTTTAGCGTGCACCCACACGCACTCAAGACCACGTACCTCATATCATGACCGCGACCTCGTATCATCAGCGGCATATGCTAGGATGGCTAACATAAGAATTGCCTTTAGAAACTTGTGTAAGGAATCGATCAGGACCCTGTATAACACTTATGTAAGACCAATCCTGGAGTATGAAGTTCCAGCTTGGCGTCCATACCTAGTTAAACACAAGACAAAGTTAGAGAAGAGTCAGAGGTATGCCACCAGACTGGTCCCGGAACTGAGAGATATGAGCTAAGAGGAAAGGCTATGAGAGCAGAACCTCACATCCCTGGAAAACAGAAGAGTAAGGGGAGACATGATAACCACCTACAAAATTCTCAGGGGAATTGACAGGGTGGACAAAGACAAACTCTTTAACACCGGAGGAAGACGAACAAGGGGACACAGGTGGAAACTTAGTACCCAGATGAGCCACAGCGACATTAGAAATAATTTTTCAGTGGCAGAGTAGTTAACATATGGAATGCATTAAGTAGTGATGTGGTGGAGGCTGACTCCATACACAGTTTCAAATGAAGAGTTGATTGAGCCCAATAGGCTGAGGAATCTGTACATCGGTTGATTGACAGTTGAGAGGCGGGACCAAAGAGCCATTGCTCAACCCCCGTAAGCACATCTAGGTGAGTACACCTAGGTGAGTACCTATGTACATCAGCAAAACACATCCACATGCACACAAATATTAACGAAATGCTATAATGATCACGCTATCAAGACGTAGCTAAAGAACTAGAACATGTAAAACACCCACTGGGATTGGGGTACATGGAATGAAGAGCTTTTAAACTGCCCATTTTGTCTTATGAGGAAATATTCGCCGGCCAAACACAAGTTAATATTCAGAATGGGGAACGGCAATCCATGTTTTCAGCAACATGTTTAATGGAGCAACACAAGTCATATAAATAGGGAAAATATGTTCGCAAATAACTCTAAAACAGAGGCCGATTGGCGACGTACATCAATCTATGAAAACACTAGGTCGGTAGAGCGATGGTCTCGCTTGTTCCCGGGTCGGGCATTCGATACCCGATTGTCCAAATGATTGGGCACTGTTCATTCACTCTGTCCTTATACATCAGCTCCTCGCCTTCGTATCCTATCCATGTGTTACATAGTCCTACTGACAAGCTCTTTGACCTCATTATTATCTTTCCAGGTGCAGCGCAATGCTCTAAATTTTCAGACACATCAGCTGTTGTTGTTAAAGATTCGCTACCTGGAACATAAAGTTCCAAGCAGCACGGGCTATGGTGAGCCCGTAGCGACACATCAGCTGCAACACCAAATTCCATCTACACTGACTGGCAATGAAATATCACCAGTTTCATTAAGGCACATTTTCTGTATTAGTGTATTCTGAAACATTAATACAGATGGAACAGGTGTAGTTCCAAAGCCTGTTAATTATCTTTATTACTAACAACTTTTATTGAGTTCGTTCACACGTTCATCCAGGGACCCAAAGAGTAAGTCACCACATTCAAGAATGCCCCCGTTCTCAAAATACCCCTAGAGGAGCATATATAAGATCTGACCCGTGTGTACGTATGTCAAAAAATGGTAAACGTATTATTAACAAACTTTATGAAAATTAAACCATTTTTCGGCGATGGTACTCATCAATTATTTTGTTCCTGATATAGAGTTCTGTGGGTACATTGGAGGGTACAGTGGAGGGTACAGTGGAGGTGAGGGTAGAGGGGAGGTGTGGGTGAGTATAGTGGAGGTGTTGGTACAGTGGAGGTGTGGGTGGGTACAGTGCAGGTGTAGGTACAGTGGATGTGTGGGTGGGTACAGTGAAGGTGTAGGTACAGTGGAAGTGTGGGTACAGTGGAGACGTGAGTGGGTACAGTAGAGGCATGAGTGGGTACAGTGGAGGTGTAAGTACAGTGGAGATGTGGGTACAGTGAAGATGTGGGTACAGTGGAGATGTGGGTACAGTGAAGGTGTAGGTATAATGGAGGTTTGGGTACAGTGAAGGTGAAAAAAATTAAGTTATTTGTATGAAAGAAAGCCAAATGTCAATAGTGTATAACAACCATCAGGTTCCATTACTGTCATGTTATGTCAATACTACATGACAGACATCCCATATCAAAAGTGTGTGACAGCCGTCTCATGTTAACACTTTATGACAGCAATCCTATTTGAATAGTGCATGACAGCCATGCCATGCCAGTGTTGCATGAGAGAGAGGAAAGCAATCGAGGCAGGAGCCTTCATCAGAGACCGAGCCGGGTAGATGAGATCATCTTTAATATGTGACTGCAAGGAAAACACTTGCTAAACGTCTGAAGAAAACAAAAACTAGAAAATACCTGATTGGGATAGCTCGACAAGTTTCCACTTGTCGAGCCTCAGGAAAACACCTGCAGAACACCTGGAAAACACGAAATAAACACCGGGAAAATACCTGGCCAGCGTTTACAGAACTTAAAAATCCTCTGCCAATGAAATTCTCAGTCGAAACTACACATGGGGAAATTCAAGAGCATTCAGAGACCCAAAACAATCTCAAACAATTATCTCAGCGCTGATGTTCGAATATCAATGGCTATACAATGGTGCGTACAGATTGTTATAAGTACTAATAAAGGAGGCATGAATATTTGTATGATGTTTATTGTGCAATAAAATTGCTCGACATTCCAGGTCGACTGGTAGTCCCAGGATCTTGAATAATGTAAGCTTTAGTAAGGACTTTATGTCCATATGTTTTTTGCTGTGCTAATATACATACGTACTTTAATAAAAAATAACAGGTGTCTTGTATATATATATATATACATATATATATATATATATATATATATATATATATATATATATATATATATATATATATATATATATATATATATATATGGCTATCCTATCAATGCTTAAATAACACTTTTAGTTAAGTAGAGTTAGTTGAGCACTGTTAGTTAACACGGAGATCAAATTTTTTAATACAAACATTTTTTTCAGTGTCAGAGTGGTTAACAAATGGAATGCATTAGGTAGTGATGTGGTGGAGGCTGGCTCCATACACAGTTTCAAATGTAGATATGATAGTGCCCAGTAGGCTCAGGAATCTGTACACCAGTTGATTGACAGTTGAGAGGAGGGCCGAAGAGTCAGAGCTTAATCCCTGCAAGCACAACTAGGTGAGTACTGTCTATTAAATAAGAATGGAGTGAATGAGAAAGCTGCATGAACACGCCAGCCATAGATCACTAAGAACTTTTTGACCCGGCCAGGATTCGAACCCATGCCGTCCAGGATCACCCTTAAACGTACACAATACCGTGACCACCGCACCAATGAGCGTCGGAGATCTAGGAGTTTTCTGACTAACCAGTTCCACCTATTGACAGCTCTAAAATATAAAAAAGTTGTTTTCTTACAATATGATTTATTTGTGTGTCTAGTTTCCATCCACGACACCTCGTTCTGCTGATCCTTCATTCCAATAATACTGATTTGTCAACTGTGTAGATTTACCTTAAATGTTGTTGTTAAGTTCCCCCCCCCATTTTTTATTGGCTAAATTGTCGTAACATCCAATTACTCTGTCTTTCCTCACATTTTAATCCCTTGAGCTCAGGAAGGAGCATTGTTCAGCCATAAGATTTGGGATTAACTTTGTGTGTTTGTTTGTGTGCGTGTGTGTGTGTGTGTGTGTGTGTGTGTGTGTGTGTGTTTACTAGTTGTGTTTTTACGGGGGTTGAGCTTTGCTCTTTCGGCATGCCTCTCAACTGTCAATCAACTGTTTACTAACTACTTTTTTTTTTTTTTTTTTTTCCACACCACACACACACACACCCCAGGAAGCAGCCCGTGACAGCTGACTAACTCCCAGGTACCTATTTACTGCTAGGTAACAGGGGCATTCAGGGTGAAAGAAACTTTGCCCATTTGTTTCTGCCTCGTGCGGGAATCGAACCCGCGCCACAGAATTACGAATCCTGCGCGCTATCCACCAGGCTACGAGGCCCCTAATGTTTGTGTGTGTGTGTACTCACCTAATTGTAAACACCTAATTGTACTTGCAGGGGTAGAACTCTGGCTCTTTGGTCCCGCCTCTCAACTGTCAATCAACTGATGTACAAATTCTTGATCCTTCTGGGCTCTATCATATCTACATTTGAAACTGTGTATGGAGTCCACCTCCACCACATCACTTCCTAATGCATTCCACCTGTTAACTACTCTGACACTGAAAAAGTTCTTTCTAACGTCCCTGTGACTCATGTGGGTACTCAGTTTCCACCTGTGTCCCCTCTTTCGCGTACCACCCGTGTTGAATAGTTCATCCTTGTCTACCAGGTCGATTCCCTCCGAGAATTTTGTATGTAGTGATCATGTCTCCCCCTTACTCTTCTGCCTTCCAGTGTTGTAAGGTGCATTTCTCGCAGACTTTCCTCGTAATTCTTAACTCTTAGTTCTGGGACTAGTCTAGTGGCATAGCTTTGAACATTTTCCAGCTTCGTATTGTGCTTGACAAGGTACGGGCTCCATGCTGGGGCCGCCTACTCCAGGATTGGTCTTACATATGTTGTGTACAAGATTCTGAATGATTCCTTACTCAGGTTCCTGAACGCCGTTCTGATGTTAGCCAGCCTCGCATATGCCGCTGACGTTATTCTTTTAGGTGGGCTTCAAGGGACAGATTTGGTGTGATATCAACTCCTAGATCTTTCTCTCTGTCCGTTTCATTAAGTATTTCATCTCCTATTCTGTATCCTGTGTCTGGCCTCCTGTTTCCACCGCCTAGTTTTATTACTTTGCATTTACTCGGGTTGAACTTCAACAGCCATTTGTTGGACCATTCACTCAGTCTGTCAAGGTCATCTTGTAGCCTCCTTCTATCATCCTCTTTTTCAATCCTCCTCATAATTTTTGCATCATCAGCAAACATTGAGATAAACGACTCTATACCCTCTGGGATATCATTTACATATATCAGAAACAGTATAGGTCCAAGGACTGACCCCAGCGGAACTCCACTTGTAACGTCTCGCCAATCTGAGACCTCACCCCTCACATTGACTCGTTGTCTTCTGTTGCTTAGGTACCCTTTTATCCAATGGAGTACCTTCCCTTTCACTCCAGCCTGCATCTCAAGCTTTTTCACTAGCCTCTTGTGTGGTACTGTATCAGAGGCTTTCTGGCAAACCAAAAATAGACAGTCTGTCCACCCTTCTCTTTCTTGTCTGATTTTTGTTGTCTGGTCGTAGAATTCAAGTAACCCTGTGAGGCAGGACCTGCCATCCCTGACCCCATGTTGATGCTGTGTTACAAAGTTCATTAGCTCCAGATGTTCCACTAGCTTTCTTCGCACAATCTTCTCCATCAGCTTGCATGGTATGCAGGTGAGGGACACTGGCCTGTAGTTCAGTGCCTCCTGTCTATCCCCTTTCTTGTATATCAGGACTATGTTAGCTTCTTTCCAAATTTCTGGCAGTTCCCCTGTTGCCAGTGATTTGTTATACTCTATGGAGAGTGGCATGCACAGTTTCTTCTGCTCCTTCCTTTAGTATCCAAGGGGAGATTCCATCTGGCCTATAGCCTTGGTCACATCCAACTCTAGTAAACACTTCCCTACTTCCCCGCTGGTAATCTCAAACTCTTCCAGTGATTCCTGGTTAACTATTCCCTCCCTTATCTCTGGAATTTCTCCTTTCTTTAAGGTGAAGACCTCCTGGAATTTCTTATTCAGTTCCTCACACACTTCCTTTTCGTGTGTAGTGAATCCTTCTGCTCCTATCCCTAATTTCATGACCTGTTCATTTACTGTTATTTTTCTCCTGATGTGGCTGTGCAGCAAATTAGGCTGAGTCTTTGCATTGCTTGCGATGTCATTTTCGTATTGTCTTTCTGGCTCTCTTCTCAACCTGAAATATTCATTCCTGGCACTCTGGTATCTTTCTCTGCTCTCCAGTGTCCTGTTATTCCTATAGTTTCTACACATCCTTTTACTTTGCTGTTTAGCTAGCCAACATCTCTGATTAAATAATGGGTTTTTCATCTTCATTTCATTGTTTTCCTTTTGGACTGGGACAAACTTGTTTGTTGCGTCCTTGCACTTCTGCGTGATGTAGTCCATCATGTCTTGGGCCGTCTTTCCCCTGAACTCTGTTTCCCATTATATATCTGTTAGGAATTTTCTTATCTCCTCATAGTTTCCCTTTCGGAATGCCAGCCTTTTGTTTTCAGTACCCCTCCACGAATTCAATAACCGTTCTTCAATCAAGTACCCAAACGCCAGTACACTGTGGTCGCTCATTCCTACTGGGGCCTCAAAACCGATTTCTCTTATGTCGGAGTCGTTCAGAGTGAAGACTAGGACGAATTTCGCTGGTTCGTCATTTCCTCTCATCCTTGTGGGATCTCTGACATGCTGGGTTAAAAAGTTTCTAGTCACCACCCCCGAATACTTTGGCTCGCCGCGTATCCTCGCCTCCAGCGGTTCCTTGTTCTCCCAGTCAATCCTTCTGTAATTGAAGTCGCCCATGATGAGCAGGAGGGATCTATTTCTACAGGCAACAGAGGCTGCCCTCTTAATTATAGTGTTATCTGCCATGTTGTTGTTGTCATACTCTTGACTGGGTCTTCTGTCATTTGGTGTGTATTACTCACCTAATTGTGCTTGGGGGGGTTGAGCTCTGGCTCTTTGGTCCCTCCTCTCAACCGTCAATCAACAGGTGTACAGGTTCCTGAGCCTATTGGGCTCTATCATATCCACACTTGAAACTGAGTATGGAGTCAGCCTCCACCACATCACTCCCTAATGCACTCCATTTGTCAACCACTCTGACACTAAAAAAGTTCTTACTAATATCTCTGTGGCTCATTTGGGCACTCAGTTTCCACCTGTGTCTCCTAGTGCATGTGCCCCTTGTGTTAAATAGCCTGTCTTTATCTACCCTATCAATTCCCTTGTGAATTCCCCTTGTGTGTGTGTATGTGTGTGTGTGTTTGTGCGTGTGTGTGTGTGTGTGTGTGTGAGTGAGTCTTTTTCTTAAAGTGTAAACCAAATTTAGAGGAATGAGCCTCTGACCATAGTATTCATCATATCAACAGTTGTCTCATTCATTGATTCTTGATCCGTATTTCTGTTGACGAATTTGACCCTTATTTTATTGATGACTCTTAACTAGCACTAGTTTATATTCAGTTAAAACTTTATTCTCTTATTCACAGTGAAAAATTGTTATTGTCTCTTCCCAGCTCATTCTCTCGTATTCCACCCTGAACACACTCGCTCTTCCCCCGTCTCCTCCGTCCCTGCCCACATTCGCCCTTCCTCACTCTCTTCCCTCACCTGAATGCATACATCTTCTGCCATCTTCTCCTTCCTTCGCCAAGTGTGTTCTTGCCCCGTCACTCTCTCCCCACCCAAACAAACCCTTTCTCTGTCAAACGGTTGTGTCCAGAATGCTAATCGCTAATCTGAACGTATTTTGAATTTCAAGATCTTAAATTCGTTTTTTTATTAATATATTACGTACAACTGCATTTGTGCAGCTACCCTTGAGTAAATGAAGGAGAGTTACAGTGTGTCAAAAAGGCAGCTACGTTGTACTAAAAATTCTCCATCACACAGGATGGTTAGTCATACAGAGGCATGTGCTAAGTAGTCTCCACTGGCAAACTCTGGGTGCATTATGATAATAACATCATGAACACAGGAGTAAATAAGGTAGCAGTGATATTGAGTCTCCATCTCGCAGGATGATTAGTCATACAGGACCATGTGTTCAGTAGCCTGCACTGTCAAATTTTGGGTGCAATATGAGGATGTCTTCAAGAACACGAGAGTGAATGAGGTAATTTCAAAGCTCCAGGTACCTCATGCCAACGGG